>JADRCD010192601.1:2288-29451 GCA_019843815.1 Montemys delectorum
AAAATATTATAACAATACAAATAAGTATAAAAGTTGTTTGATACAAAACAATCAATTTAACAGTGTTATGTAGATGTTTGTCTACAGCAATACTGCAAATACATACATTTTTCTCAGTATAAATTTCAAATAACTCCAAACATATTAAATGTATATTTCAAAATAATACATCACTACTAGTATTTTCTTAAATGAACATAAATATGTAATGTCTTTTTATTTGTTTTGTATTTAGTAGAGTTTAAAATCTTGTATCTTTCTGTGGTACAAGCTCAAAATAAGAACAATTTTTAGACATTAGATTTCATTGTAATAAGGCTGTACTTCAATGACCCTCAAATCACCAAAGGATTTTACTTCCATCATAGCTAAGCTGAGAGTTGACAGTTCTGCTGTGCCAAGGAATGAATTGTTGGCACAATTTTTGAATACAGACTACCTGCTATGGTCAAAGCTATTTGATTTGAGTGAGTGACTTTATTCTCAGACCACAGAGAACAAGTTACATTCATTTAAGAAATGGTGTGTGTATTAAGATAGTCTATCCATAAAGTCACTCACCAACTGTTTCAGTGAAAAATGGTTTTGCTTGGAGGGTGGCACAGACATTAGGTGTGGGTAACAATCTGGTTCATTGGCTGTGATAATTTGGAAAAGCATTCATCTCAGAGAAAGAGTAACTTATAAAGTCCTCTTCTTCAAACTTGATACAAGAGCTACAAATGTCAAGCAAAGTATTCATTCCCACTCTTTGTTGTTCTTTTTCCTACAAGCCACCTCCCAAGTTAACTGTCTATGTCTCCCTTGGGTATATAAATACTTTTGAAATATATAAGCTGTTCTGAAAACCATAGTATAGTGTAAAAACATGAAATAAACAATACTACTAATAGAGAGGCTGAGAGGAGAAACAAGATATCAAGACCCTTATGTTGTACATAGCAAGACACTGTCACAAACAAGCTGAAAGTATATATAGATTGTACAATATTGGACCTATTTCTCCAGTTACCAAATTAAAGAGACCATTGGATGACAGTCAACAAATTTCTAATTCCTAGAATTAGAAATTCTAAAATCCTAATTCATAAATTAGGATATGTTGGTAATATTAATTTTCATATTAAGATATTAAGAAAAGGTAATTGTTACTTCCTGTTCATTTTGTTGTAAGACGTAGAATTAGGTTTGTGTGGATTTGTTGAAAGATTACTTTCTTGCTTCTTCTGGGGTGTAGTTTTGCTCCTTATATTGATGCTTTCCATCTATTATCTTTTGTAGGGCTGGATTTGTGGAAAGCTATTGTGTAAATTTAGTTTTGTCATTCAATATCTTGTTTTCTCCATCTATGGTAATTGAGAGTTTTGCTGGGTATAGTAGCCTGGGCTGGCATTTGTGTTCCTGTAGGGTCTGCATGACATCTGCCCTGGATTTTCTAGCTTTCATAGTCTCTGGCAAGAAGTCTGGTATAATTCTGATAGGCATGCCTGGTCCTGCTGGCAGTTACTCCCAGTGTTAGGACAGCTGTTCATTTCTCCTCACCTCTGATCCTGGGTGTGTCAGAGCACCTGGGAGCGGAGCTTCCTCTGGGTGTTGAGGGACTGGCTGATGAGCTTGTGCCCAAAATCTGCTCAGGAGACCAGCCCAGAGAGACTGGAAGGAACCATAACCGATATATTTTCTTAATCATTCTTTACTGTGCCTTATAGGTGCAGGAAATGAAAATAACTTGCTGTTTACAAAGCCTTTGACATTCATGCATCTTAGTAAACTCTTAATTAATTACTATTAAACTTTCACTGCTATCATGAGTATTCAATGTTATGGCCCCTAAACATTTTTTCCCTCTATTTTTCTCAAAACATGGACTTATTTTACATGTTTTCATTATCTTATTGCCTAGTATATTTATAGAAGTCATTCTGTACTAGTACACCTCACAGTGAAAGTTTAAAGTTTTAAAAACAGCAATTTGTCTGACTTACTACTACCAAGACTTGAATTCTTATTGTGAATATCTAGTGATTCAAATGTCACATTGACCCTGAGAGTCTGCATTTTCATACCAACATTCCTCCTATGCAGTTAGATTATTTTCTCTAATACAATAATTTTCTACACACACACACACACAGACACACACACACACACACACACCGTTTGTGATCCCTTTGTGGTGTCATTTTTAATAAATCCTTTTACAAAATGTCAGGAAGAATGAACCACTGCTTTTTTAATGGACTTTATCTACATTAATTACAGGTAAACAAACAAAATAAAGAAAAATTAATCATTTTAACAGGGTTTTATTTGAAATGTGATTTAGTCATGTCAGTATTAGAAATGAAAAGCTTACATAGGACTTAGGATTTTAGTGACTCTGGATATAGTGTGGTTTAATTATATTTGGACACTAAATGTCTAGCATAATAAATAGAATGCTAATAATCACTTAGAATTGATTTAAATTGCCACTCCCTATTTCACAACTGAGTTTGTCTCTTTAGTACTTATTCTCATGAAAAGCAGTGTCTACTTCTTTAAGATTTAATTTCATATGTATTTCATGAGAAAATTACTCCATTTGTTAAGTTAATGTGACACTAAATAATAGGTATGAGTAGCTGACTCTCTTTGCCAGGCATTATGTAATAGAGATGGCTACTGACATCTCATGTATATGATGACTCTGTGCTAACAGAAGTAGTATCAATGAGATAATTAAATTACAAATTTCGGTCATTATTCAGAGCTAAAACAAAAATTGCAAAGACCTTCTGTGTATCATTATAAACACAGCTAAGAGTGATATCTATTTTTTTTCTTTACAATTTATAAAAGCTGAAGAAGTGTGTGGGGAACTAAGTACCATACTTGGCAATTGAGTGACTTACATGACTAGAGCACAAATAGGTCAAAGGTGGAACTTTTATGTTCTGACATTACCAAGTATTGAAGTTATTTCATGCTGCTTAAATGTGCTTAACACTGGATATAATTTGTTTCATTTGGTGATATACAATTTCTATGAAATTCTTGATGTTTGTACACATTACCATTTAATAATAGAAAAAGTTAAATAAATTTTATCAAGGTCTTTGGTTGTTTGGTTGGTTGTTTGGTTGGTTTTGTTTGATTTGGTGTTTTCTTTGGTAAGTATTGCTCTTAAGTATAGAAAAGGGGGCAATATTGATGCTTAGTTCTTATTTTTTTAATCTGACAATTTCATACATATTTTTCACTATAATTTGGTTGTATCTATCATGACTCCCTCCCTCAAAGTCTCTCTGGGATTAGCTCTAACATATCTCCCAACTTTACTTTATCTTTGTTAAACTCACTGAGTCTAAGTCTGGCTGGCTGTGTGCTAATGAACTAAGGGACTCATTGGCATAAGTACCTAGTCAATGAACAAACTATCAAAAAAAACTGACCCCTCTTTCAACAGAGATCAGCTGCCAATAGCTCCTCAGCTAGAGCAGGGGAGTAGGTGTCTCCTCTATTCTCAGTGTTAATATTTTCATTGTTTTGACTTTGGAAAAGTCTTATTTAAGTAACCATAGTTCATTTGAGGCAATGTTTACAACCATATCATTCCTAGAGGCTAGTATTTCATAGTACTTTAATACTTACATCTTAAACTCTTTCTCCTTTGTATTCTGTGATGTTTCCTAAGCCTGGGAAGGAGGATGTGTTGATATAGATACCCCTTATACGGCTGAGAATTCACAGTCACTTATTCTCAGCATCATAAGCAGTGATAGATCTCTTCACTAATCCCTGCCTCTTTGGGTATATGCCGAGGAGTGGTGTAGCTGGATCCTCAGAAAATATTATGCCCAATTTTCTGAGAAACTGCCGAACTGATTTCCAGAGTGGTTGTAACAGCTTGCAATCCCACCAGCAATGGAGGAGTGATCTTTTTTCTCCACATCCTCACCAGCATCTGTTGTCACCAGAGTTTTTGATCTTACCCATTCTGACTGATGGGAGGTGGAATCTCTGGGTTGTTTTGATTTGCATTTTTCCCTGATGACTAAGGATGTTGAACATTTTTTTAAGTTCTCCTTGGCCATTCAGTATTCCTCAGTTGAGAATTCTTTGTTTAGGTCTGTACCCCTTTTTTAGTATGGTTATTTGATTCTCCGGGGTCTAACGTCTTGTGGTAGGTAAAAGAGTATGCCTTACTAACAGATTCTATCTCAGAAATGCACATGGAAGAAGAGAGAACCAATTTCTGTAATTCATCCACTAACCTCCATAAGCATACTATGACACATGTGCATATATACAGAACTAATTAATTAGTCTATTAAAATTATAATACATATTTTAAAAGTGTAGAACATTGACATGATGGCACTCATATGAGATAATATTCTTAGACAAATGATGCAGAGTCTGAGAAATCCCAGAACACATCAACTGAAAACTTGAAAATGATCATACCTATTAATCTAATTCTAAGTCCTAAATCACTTTTTTTTTACAAACACGATTACCAAAAGTAAGTGTGTGTGCATATCTATACTGCACAAATATTTTGGTATTTCATTAAATGCTATGTATTTCATCCATTTTTCATTTAGAGTCCATTTCTTTACTTCAGAAAGTTAACAGCCCTTACACAATGATCACAGCCCTCAAGAAATAAAGAACAGGATGAATCCAACATAATAGAAAACTTAATACTATCACTGATGGAGGTGGATAACATTGTCTTTTCAATAACAAAAAAAATTAAATGAGAAGAATTAGAATAAATAGAATTTTCTCCCATTATAATTAAACATATTTTCATTTTACATTGACATAATACATATTTGTATAAATAAATATTCTCAAAATATTGTTTTAGGCACAAAAGTAAGTAATGGTAATAACACTGGTTTTGATCATGGAAGGAGAAAAAGAGTGACAAAGGGCAAAAAAGGTGTCCTCAGAACTCTCATAATTTGTATGAATTGATCTTATAAGTGGTTAGATGAGTGTGTTTATTTTATAAAAATAGAATGAATGTATTTACATATTATATATAGTAATTGGATATAAAATGAGTACATATAAAACTCATTTTAGAATATCAAGTATTTACAGTGCAACCATATTATTTGTCTGAAAAATAGTTAAGAACTCATTCTATTTTTTTTTGTTGTTGTTTTTGGTTTTGTTTTTTGTTTTTTGTTTTTTTTGTTTTTTGTTTTGAGACAGGGTTTCTCTGAGAAGCCCTGATTGTCCTGGAAGTCACTCTGTAGACCAGGCTGGCCTTGAACTCAGAAATCCACCTGCCTCTTCCTTCCAAGTGCTGGGATTAAAGGCATGCACCACCACTGCCCAGCTAAGAACTCATTCTAAATGGGAAATAGTATATTCATATATCTGACTTTATAAAGGAGCATTGGCATTCTACAAAGAAAAACTATCAGTAATAGGCCAATAGCACAGGATAGAGATGGCATTAATACAAATCATAGCCTTGGAATATGAATCCTGATCCATGAAACCTAGTAAGTTAGTCTTGTCAGACATGTGTAGCATCCTGATTTGTTTGATATAATAACAGATTATAAAAATAATTACTATATTCATCTTGGCTCATTTTACAGATGTTATTTTACAGATGTCTACATTTTGTCAATGAAATTAATTAAATAACCTAATATAACACTCTTGAATATTTACTAATAATATTTGTTTTTCTACAGTATCAAATTTTAAAGTATTATTGGAAAAAAGTTATTAGTACTATTTATAGAATTTTAAAAGTTATAATCATTAACAATTAAAAAATAAATTATTCATATTTATCCTTTCAAAAATTTAGAACATTTTGTTTACTACTTATATTAACTGCAAATGCAGAAAACATGGAATTAGTTACAATTTATATTCTTCAAAAATTATTTTCATTTCACAGAAACATAATGACAGATAATTTCTTAATATTTTTGCAGAAAAAGATAACAAAATCAATATAAATGTATTGATTCTTTATTTAACATGTTTTCATCATAACCATTGCTCTGCTCCAATAAATAGTTTCAACATAAATTTACAACAAACTTCCTGTTTACACAAATTACTTTCACAGTATACTTTGAATAACTCTGATAAAACATAATATATAGCAATAGTTTACACAAACTATCAGTGGCCTCATTAAGTGCAATTTTCCCAGGCATTGTTACACCAGTGATCTGTGCCTAATATGTGCTTTGTTCAACACATTTTTTTCTGAACATTGCCTGCCCCAGTTTCCAGGTTTTAATAGCTCTGATACCTTGCTTGCTAACACAAGCCAAGCAAACATCCCAACATGGATATATTTTCTGCTCAATACCCAACTACAAAACAAAACAAAACACTAAAATAAAAAGGAAGAATAAAACTGAACCATAGTTATGTTCAAAAATACCACATGGTCAAGGCTCCAGGGCTTTAGGCTTATTTGAAGGAAGATTAAATATTATTATTCTGAAGCAGACACTTAAGGAAGACTGAGGAGCAGTCCATGACTAGATGTTTCACACAGAATAAAAAGAGCATGTAAAGGTATTTAAAGTATGACTGGTTAAAAAAAAGGGGGGGGGATGTTATATAATCCTTCATTACACCTAAGAGCTATTTCTTTAGTTATCATAGAATATGCAATCACAGATGTCATTCTTAAAATCATGGCATTCTCTAAGTAGATAGATATAGATAGATATAGATATAGAGCATTGGAAATACTTTATCTCTGACTCATACTGTCAAATCTTTCTCTAATATAGATAGATAGATAAATAGATAGATAGATAGATAGACAGACAGATCAGAGATATATATTCATATGCATGCATAAATTTATTAAGATACGGTGAAAAAGATTTCATATACAAAAAGTGTGGTGAAAGAAATTTTCATATACAATTGTCACTATTTCGGAATTGTCATTAAACTTATTAATCATTTTTGACCAATTCAATCTATAGAAATAAACAGAGTGAGTAATATTTATTTTTATTTGATGAGCTTACTGTCCATTTGATTCACTGTCTCATAGGCTCCTTGTTCTGGGCTCCAGGATCCAATAACTCTAGAGTCTCTGGAGTCTGTCTGTCTGTTCAGCCAAACTTGAAGACCCGATGCGTCCTCTGCAAAGATCTCAGGTGAATTTCTCCTATGAGGCTTTCTGTCAGATGTGTCCTTTCCTCTGTGATGTTTCTCTGAGATGTTGTATGCTTTCTTATATGTTGTGGGGCTTTCTTCTTCTCCAATCATGTTGGGCACCAGATGTAACTGTAACTTTTATTTGCCAAATGTAATGGCTATCTCTGAGGTCTACGTCTGAAAAAAAAAATCACCTTTTCTAGATCTTTCTAAATTCTACCTGGCTGACTCAACTAAGCTGTTCTGGATCAAATGTCTCCTAAGTTAACTGATTCAAAGTGGCTTCTGTCAGCTTCTCAGTGAATTGTTCTGCTTGGCATCCAACTAAATGCATGGACTCATGAACAAACTGGATTATACTGACCCCCAACTAACTGACTGACTCTCATGGTGCTGCTCTTAAATAGCTTCTCTTTTCTGTGCTATTCTAATGATTGTTGGGAATATCCTATTCCTGACTCATACTGTCAATTTTTTTCTCTGATTCATCACATTGTTGCCACCTCAATTAGATGTCATTTTCAAACATGGCTGCTTCCTTCTAAAAAGCTAGTCTTACCTTAAAGGTGTGTATTAAGGACATATTTTATTTCAGCTAGGGTGAGTAAGGTTGTTTGACATGTCTGTATTCTAGGCAGATCACACAGACCTAGGTCTACAGATGTGATCCCTTGCCAGAGCAGCCATGTTGTTGTATTAAAATCCTTCTATATGCTTACATGTACATCTATTCACTATACATGCACTTTACACTTACCAAAGTCAGAAAAGCACATCAGACTACCTGGAACTAGATTTGGAGAGAGGTATGTGGAAGGATATTGGTGTTGGACATTGAACTCAAGGCTTCAGGAAAATCAGTGAGTGTTCTTTACCTATTTATATAAGCAGTCTTTTCTAGCCTTTACTTTATCTATTTAGATAATCTATGCTTAAAGAATTAATTTTTTACTCTCTCTTTATCTATATACATATATATGCATGCATATATATACATGTGTGTAATTATAAGGTATAGTATGTATTAATATATATTTACTTATTAGGAATATATAGTTATAAGGTATAATATTTATAAATATAGTTATCTGTAAGGCATATATGTATTTTATATAAATGTTTAATCTTCTAACACAAACATTATATCAAAAACATGAGTTGAAATGTAATTCATTTTGCTTTGGACATTTGTGTATATGGTGACAATGGTAGATGTTCTCAAAATTACTGTGGTATAGAAGCCTAGGGATTATCTTTAAAGAAACAACAATGGATTTTTTTTATAGAAAAATAAAATAGTATTGAATAGTAGTTATTACTACTGTTTTTTACCTTGGAATTAAGAGGAATGACCATTTATTATAATGTCCTTAAAGAATGAAAAAAATTGTTTTCGGCCAGGTGTGACTAAAGTTATTTGCTTTATTTTACATTCTTCATATATTATTTCTAACAAAGTGGCATATAGAATTTCTTTGCACAAAGTGGAATGATTCCTCCATCAACTTACTGAGACGCAGTGGATGGGCTGTGGGAAATAAGCAAAACACAAAGCAAATGAGCAGCTTCTCTGAGACATGTCTTCCAAGAGACAAGCCAATAACATGAAATGATTGGCTCTCCAGTTTTGTTGTTGTTGTCGTTTTGTTTTGTTTTTTGTTTTGCTTTCAGAAAAGGAGTCTAGGGTATAAACATATACATTGAGGCTCACCCTGTTCTGTGCAAATCTTCTACACATTTCAGTCTGACTCTTTTTCTCCAGACAAAATCTCATTGTACATGTTTCCTTACATTTGTGACTGAGTTAAGGAGCTAGTTATGATTTTTTCAAAGGCAGATATATCCACCACTTACATATTAAATGATAAGAGTTCTTTTGCACTTTTCTATTTGTATTGTATACATTAAGAATAGTTGGCTGGGTGGTGGTGGTACATGCCTTTAATCCCAGCACTTGGGAGGCAGAGGCAGGCAGATTTCTGATTTCGAGGCCAGCCTGGTCTACAGAGTGAGTACCAGGATAGCCAGAGCTACACAGAGAAACCCTGTCTCAAAAAAACAAAAAAACAACAACAAAAAACAAAAAACAAACAAACAAACAAAAAGAATAGTTGTACCTAGCTGGGCAGTGGTGGTGCACGCCTTTAATTCTAGCACTTAGCACTTGTCAGGCCAATTTCTGAGTTCAAGGTTGGCCTGGTCTACAGATTGAGTTCCAGAACAGCCAGGGCTATACAGATAAACCCTGTCTTGAAAAACCAAAAAAAAAGTGCCTCTACATGTAGAATTATACAGTCCATCTAAATCTAAGGTCTGAAACCAAATAAAATAATTCTCCATCTATCTGAGAACCAACAATAGGAAATACAGGTGTTGTTGCAATGCATAGCCTTGGTTGCCAATTTAACTGAATCTGGAATCAACTGAAGTGCAAGCAGGTGAATAATCTTGTGAAGAATTTACTCCTACATTATTTGAACTGGAAAGGCTCATCTTAAGTGAGTGTTGTACTAAATATTGGAAGCCCAAATAAAAGAACACAGTTAAAGAAACCTTTAATTTCTGGCTGCTTGCCTTCATGTTTGCTTTCTTGTTTATTTATTATGTTGGTGAAGCCGTCCATCTCTGATAATATAATCAGCTTCTTTGGCTTCTCCAGTGATACCGAAAACTACAAATTCTCCAGGAATCCTTTCAATCATCCATAAAAAATTGACATTGCTTATGCATATAGTTTCCTTTTGAACTACACAACTACTGGAGGGTCAGTGTTTTCAGCATTAAGATGGCCTTTGTTTGGCTCACCCATTTATATCCAGCCTAATAAATCATCATATATATGTGTGCATGTTCAGTCTATCTGCTTTGTTCATTTAGAGGATCCTGGCTAATATAGTCATTACTCAACTTTTTGAGGAAATACATTCCATGGCTTACATTTTTTTTAAGTTTCTTTCCTTGAGTTTTCTTCTTAATTAACAACATGTTTGTTTGTTTGTTGTCTCAAGTATAAATTCAAACAATTTCAATTAACTCTGTGTCCATAACTAGAATTAGGGTTTACTAAAATCCCCTAGAAATTGAGCATTCTTTCAATATAAGAACCTTATATACTGCAAATTTTAACATACCAGTTGGTTGTAAGCAAAAATAATCTCTTGGGGCTGAATCTCAAGTTCCTTCTTTGTCAAAGTTATGGAGGTCAAAATGGATTTGAAGGTGTCAGGCAAATACAAATAGGATAAAAGACTTGCTTATGTCAGATTTATTCAAGCGATGCACATGAATGAAAATGAGGATATAAAATGTAGGTTCAATCACCTGGGATTTTATTCAAAAGTCTAATTGATGCCCAGTTGTTGTCATTGCTTTCTGCATTGATGTTGAAATGTAAAGTCTCCTTGGCTTACTGTGAGGAATAATTTCAGAATCTAACTCTCAGGAGACACAAAAACAGGGACTTAGTTCCTGATCATGGCATGGTTGTTCATGAGAGGACAAAGTGCAAAATGGTTAATGAATATTTCATGAATTACCACATTGCAATAATTTTAAATAGGTCTATATACGGAAGTCAGAACTGAGGAAGGAGAAAAACTGAGGACATATGACAAATGTATCTGAAATGAATGTAGGTTTTTTTTTCATTTTTTAAAGGAACTGTCAGTGCAAGTACCTCAGTGCAAGTCCGCAAAACCCATAGCAAAGTTGGATACATTGTACCACTGCCTGCAATCTTAGCACATTTAAGAGAAAATTGGAGGCAGAGTCAGGAGAATCTCCTATAGCTGAAGAGCCATCATCCGTGGCCTACATTGTAGAAAAGGAGAACAAAGTAGAAAATGAAGATCAACACCAAGATTGTTGTCTAGTCTCACAGGTACTCTCTCACAAGTCACTCTTTCTCTCTTTTTCTCCCCCTCTCTCTTTCTCTCTCTCTTAGTATGTGTGTGTGTGTGTGTGTGTGTGTCTGTTTGTGTGTATTTATGTGTGTGTGTGCCTATGTGTGTTTGCCTCATACATGCTATAAATGTTCACACAGGAATGATCATAAAAATATTAGAATAAAAGTCCTACATGTTTGTCCTAGATAAACAGTTGGAATTTTATTATGCATGCTACATTAAGAAAAATTAATATGTTATTAGTAAACATCCTAAGTTGGAAGGTTCTTCCTGATTTCATTAAGGATCTTTATATTCCTTTAAATATGTAAATAGCAATCTATGACTTAATATCTCATATCTAGAACTTAATTTCAATAAGACTCATAGTGCAGTGTGTGAGTTACTAGTCCACTTTTTAGACATATTCTGAAATGACTCTTTTTTGCCCCACCAAAGTTACTTTGTCCATTTTCCAGAATCATATTATAATAGTATATGTCTTGAATATTAACATATGATACCTGATAGATACTGTCTTTTATAAAGACTAGAATCTTGGGAGGTTTAAACACCATGTACTCTGAAGAAGTTAAAAATTTAATGACTACTTCACCTTTCAACAAACACAACCACAGATACATAAACATTTTTTATTTAAAAGTATTTTAAGGAATATTTCACACATTTCCTCAAGTTTGAAAAATGTGTGGGGATTTACCAGGATCAACAATGTATATGCACGTAAGGTTGTTTTGGTCCACAGGTGGTCTTGAAATAGAACAGTGAAATACATCTTTACACAACTTTAACCTCCTGCTCACTTGGTATATTAGTCAGGGTTCTCTAGAGTCACAGAACTTATGGTAGTATCTATGTAGTAAAGGAATTTATTGATGACTTACAGTCTGTAGTCCAATTCCCAACAATCAACTCCCAATGGTCAGCAGCAGCAGTGAATGAAAGTCCAAGGATCCAGCAGTTGCTCAGTCCCACAAGGCAAGCAGGCAAAGCAGAGCGAGCCTTCCTTCTTCCAATGTCCTTATATAGGTCGCCAACAAAAGGTGTAGCCCAGATTAAAGGTGTGTGCCACCACACCATGAATCCTAGATGATCTTGAACTCATAGAACTTCCAATCTTAATCTTCTTGGATTCATAGCTACTATACCTCAAGATCTCCATGTCGAGATTCAGGTCAGAAACTTGTATCTCTCAGCCTCCAGATTAGGGCCACAGGTGAGCCTTCTAATTCTGGGTTGTAATTCATTTCAGATATAGTCAAGTTGACAAACAGGAATAGCCACTACACTTGGACTTAGTCTATGTTTAAATTTACCAGATCATGCCAGAAATATTGTCTGTGGAAGAGTTTCAAGTAACCCTCAGTATGAAACCCTTGGCCAAAAATCAAAAGATACATATTGATCTGTAAAGCTAGTTGTAACCTATAAGATTTATATGCTGTTATTCATTCATTATCTACTTTTATTATCCCTGTAGGTTTATTCTACCCATAATATAAACTGCAGTGTTCAATTCTATTCACTTTTTGTTGCTATTTTTTTTTATAATTACCACTGTTAATATAGCACTATATTGAAACTTTAAATATATGTGTTAATATACCTGTACAATCTGTCTTCCAACAAGTTATTATGATATTTTGGAAAATGTAAATTATAATCAAAACTTTGTATTCATTGCATCATTTTTCAACTTCAAGCTTATAAATTAATCTTTAGTGTGATTTTTTTTAACTTTTATTGCATTATGATAAGAAAAGTTACATGATTTCAATTTATCTGAATTTGTTAACATTTAAAAATGTATTTTAAGTAAATAGAATTAAATCACATTCTTGTTTCCTTTTTGTACCCTCACTCCTCCCAGAGACATCCCTTCAATACCTACAATATCTTTTTTGTCATATTCCTTAAAATTTATAAAATATTATAACAATACAAATAAGTATTATAAAAGTTATTTGATATAAAACAATAATCAATTTAACAGTCTTATGTAGATGCTCATCTACAGCAATAGTGAAAATACATTTATCTCAATATAAATTTTAAATAACTCCAAACATATTAACTGTAAACTTCAAAATAATACATCACTACTGGTATTATCTTAAAGGAACATAAATATATAAAGTATTTTGTTTGTTTTGCATTTAGTAGAGTTTAAAATCATGGCTCTTACTGTGGCACAAGCCCAAAATAAGAACAATTTTTAGACATTGGATTTCATTGTAACAAGGCTATAATTCAATGACCCTCACACCACCAAAGGATTTTACCTCCATCGCAGCTAAGCTAAGAGTTGATAGTTCTGCTGCACCCAGAAATGAATTGTAGGCTCGATTTTTGGATACAGACTTCGTACTATGGTCAAAGCTATTTGACTTGAGTGAGTGACTTTATTCTCAGCCCACAGAGAACAGGTTACATTCATTTAAGAAATGGTGTATGTATTAAGATGGTCTAGCCATAAAGTCATTCACCAATAAACAATGGTTCTGCTTGGAGGGTGGCACAGACATTAAGTGAGGGTAAGAATTTGGTTGATTAGCTGTGATAATTTGGAAAAGCATTCATTTCAGAGAAAGAGTAACTTATAAAGTCCTTTTCTTCAAACTTGATACAAGAGTCACAAACTTCAAGCAAAGCATTCAGTCTCACTCTTTGGTGTTCTCTCACAAGCCACCTCCCTAGTTAATTGCTTATGTCTCCCTTGGGTATATAAATACTTTTGAAATATGTAAGCTGTTCTGAAAATCATAGTATAGTATAAAGACATGAAATAAACAGTACTACTAATAGAGAGGCTGAGATAGGAGAAGCAAGATTTGAAGACCCTTATGTTGTACACAACAAGACACTGTCACAAACAAGCTGAAAGTATATGTAGATTGTACAATGTTGGACCTATTACTCCAATCATCAAATTAGAGAGACCAATGGATGACAATCAACAAATTTATAATTCCTCATATTATTGGATTTCAACTGATTAGGATATGTTGGTAATACTTATTTTCATATTAATATATTAAGAAAAAGTAATTGTTACTTCCTGTTGTTTTTATTGTAAAAGGGAATTAGGTTTGTGTGGATTTGTTGAAAGATTACCTTATTGCTTCTTCTGGGGTGTAGTTTTGCTCCTTATGTTGATGTTTTCCATCTATTATCCTTTGTAGGGCTGGATTTGTGGAAAAATATTGTGTAAATTTTGCTTTTTCATGAAATATCTTGTTTTCTCCATCTATGGTAATTGAGAGTTTTGCTGGGTATAGTAGCCTGGGCTGGCATTTGTGTTCTTGTAGGGTCTGTATGACATCTGCCCAGGATCTTCTAGCTTTCATAGTCTCTGGTGAAAAGTCTGGTGTAATTCTAATAGGCCTGCCTTTATATGTTACTTAACCTTTTTCCCTTACTACTTTTAAAATTCTTTCTTTGTTTAGTGCATTTGGTGTTTTTATTATTATGTGTCAGGAGGAATTTCTTTTCTGGTCCAGTCTATTTGGGGTTCTGTAGGCTTCTTGTATGTTCATGGTCATCTCTTTCTTTAGGTTAGGGAAGTTTTCTTTTATAATTTTGTTGAAGATATTTACTGGCCCATTACATTGGGAATCTTCACTCTCTTCTATACCTATTATCTTTAGATTTGGTCTTCTCATTGAATCCTGGAATTTCTGGATGTTTTGGGTTAGGGTCTTTTTGATTTTTGCATTTTCTTTGACTGTTGTGTCAATGTTTTCTATGGTATTTTCTGCCCCTGAGATTCTCTCTTCTATCTTTTGTATTCTGTTGGTGATATTTTCATCTATGATTCCTGATTTCTTTCCTAGGTTTTGTATGGCCAGGATTGTCTCCTTTCTGTTTTCTTTGTCATTTCTATTTCCAATTTTAGATTCTGGATGGTTTCGCTCATTTCCTTCACCTGTTTGATTGTGTTTTCCTGAAGATCTTTAAGGGATTTTTGTGTTTCCTCTTGAAGGGCTTCTAGCTATTTACCTGTGTTCTCTTGTATTTCTTTGAGTGTGCTATTCATGTCTTTCTTAAAGTACTGTATTATCACCATGAGAAGTGATTTTATATCTGAATCTTGCTTTTCCGGTGTAATGATATGTCCAGGACTTGCTATGGTGGGAGAGTTAGGTTCTGATGATGCCAAGTGACCTTGGTTTGTGTTGTTTATTTTCTTACACTTGCACCACCACCACCACCACCACCACCACCACCACCACCACCACCACCACCTGCCATCTGGATATCTCTAGTGCTACCTGCCCTTGCTAAATCTGACTGAAGCCTGTCCTTCCTGTGATCCTGGTTGTGTCAGAACTCCTCAGAGTGGAGCTGTGTCTGTGATCCTGTGATTCTGGAATCCTGTGATCCTGTGATTCTGGAATCCTGTGATCCTGTGATTCTGGAATCCTGTGATCCTGGGCTTGTTAGCTCACCTGGGAGTGGAGCTTCCTCTGGGTGTTGTGGGACTGGCTGCAGAGCTTGTGCCCAAGGTCTGCTCTGGACACCAGCCCAGACAGACTGGAAGGAACCCGAGTCACTGGGCTGGTGGAGTTCCTGTGTGCCTGGTCCCGCTGGTCCCAGTTATTCCCAGTGTTGGGACAGATGTTGATTCCTCCTCACCTCTGATTCTGGATGTGTCAGATCACCTGGGAGTCGAGCTTTCTCTGGGTCTGACTGCTCTTCTGAAGGTCCTTAGTTTGGATGCCAACAACCACCAGTCTTTAACGTGAATTTTTACTTAATATTCAATAGCTACATATAACTTTACCTTTTAATTCTAGTATTAATCTTATTAGCTGCAGTGGTGCATCTTTCTTCACCCAATAGTAAAGTCAAAAGTTCATGTCATCCAACTTGGTATAATGAGCTTTTTCTCCCTTCTACACACTCATTTAAACCCTCCTGTTAACACTAGTTTCCCTGTAGGACTTGAGAGCTGCTAATGCAGAGTAGCATAATGACAGGAAGTCCAACATGGTTTCTAATCACAGTGTGGATTTTCTTTCTCCAAGTAAGGTGAAATTACAAAGGGAGAAATAGAAATTATTTCTAACTATAGTTGTCCAGAGATTTTATACTCATCATATATTGTATCAGGCCAAACTATTCTTTGCAAAGAAAATCCTTCACACATCCCTCCAAATTAATATTCATTTACCAATTAAGATAAAATGTAAGAGAGAAAATGAGAAAGAAGTATTAATTTTAAAGAAATTGCTAAATGTTAGAGTTGTTTGGTAATTTTATCTTTAGAGATTCTAGTATTCTATGACATTATCCATAGGGACATGTGTTGCCATTGAGAGTAAAATTTAATCCTTCCCACTTTTATCATTAGATGTATTGTTATACAAATATTTGCTTAAAGGTAAGGGAATTAAAAAGAAAATATTTTCAGATAATAGTATATTTTATGCCATTTCTATGGAATGTATTAACTAATAAAAGATAAATAGCTAATAGATTAATATGCTTTTGCTAAGCTAAAGATGAGAGAAAGACCAAGACAGAACCTATTTTTTGTATAATTTTATTAATAACCTATAAATAAGTAAAACTCTCAAAGATATGCTAAGGAAACCTAGTGCCAGGGATGGGACAGTATCTTTGGTGTTTTTGATCAAGGGATTACAATAGGCTCCCAAAACAAACTAGGCTTTGTCATTTCCCTTGATAATTACAGGAAAAAAAGTAAGACATGATTGCTGAAGCCAGTACAAGTAAGGAATCAAGACTTGCAGGTCTCTGTGTATCTGACAGAGAAGTGACTACCTTGATGAATAGCACTCATAATATTGGACAAAGCAAAGCAAATTCTGAGATGTGTGTGTGTGAGGGGGGTTGGGAGGCATGAGTAATCCTGTCCAGCTATAATTCCTATGAATTACAATGACAGCTGGCATTAAACATATTCCTAAAGGTGCAAAAATGTTACTTATATATGACAGCAACCAATAACCACCTAATTGGATTTAAAGCCTCCTCAATAGACAGGAATGCATGTTTGACACTGTACACTTAACCATCTATGGCTTATGAAGCCAGAGAACTTAGAGGAATACTTAATTCTGTCATTTTCCTAAACTAGTGCAATTTTTAAATTGCATCCTAAATGCTTGTACTTATAGCTACAGATAAGTGTAGTCCTTACTGCTCATCAGAGAAGCTCCTTCTATACCAGAAAAAGATTACAGAACAAAGAAACAACAAAACATACATCTAGTCAAAGCCTTGACATCAACTGAATGTAGAGAATCTCCAATAACATGGTTACAATAAAACCACAAAAGTAGCACCAAGGAAGATTACAGAATAGGGTGCAGAAGTACTTAAACAGAAAGGTTAGGAGTGACTGTGATCAAGATTCATTGTATAAATGTCTCAATTAATAATATTTTATAACTTATTTTTTAAATGGCTCATTATGTCTGCTCTCAGGTAAAAGCAATAGGCACCAAGTGAACAGAGCAGATTTCTGAAGAAGATGAAATGTTTTATACTTGAATTAATTGATTAATTAATTAGCTAATTAATTAACTTGGTGTCTGTTTACACTGTCCTTGTTCTCTTAGAAGTCACTATATAGACCAGGATGACTTTGAACTCACAGAAATCTGTCTGTCTCTACCTCCAAGTGACAGAATTAAAAATATGCACCATTACAACCATCTTATTTATTAATTGATTTTGGACTGTTATACTTGTCACAATTAAATTAAACACATAAAATGATACATATTGTACTCTGAAAATTACACTTGAATAAACCAAAATTAGACAAATGAAAAATGGCATTATAAGGGACCCACATTTATTTAAGAAATACATTTTTCTGAGATATCTGTTGCTTATACATATATATATATTCATTTCATAAGCAGAATATATTGATATATGACATATGCAAAGGAGTTCATGCTTGTCCTCAGAATTTGTACTCATGGAAGTCTATTTGTTTTTCACTCTTATGTTGCTTACCACTTTCTACTGGATGTTATATCTATACTAGCTTAGTTCAAGCACTCTGCTGTTTCATCTTCAATTTGTGGAGTATTACTTATTTTTATACTTTAATATGACTTAAATTAATTTATTATTTTATTTTCTAAAACACAAAAAGATACATTCATGATATATGTAAAACTGTAGAGGAGAATTAATCAAGAAGCACAGCTTCTCTAACAAGGGATCATATCCAAAGACCATCTACATCTGTATGATCCAGTTGGAATGCGGACATTCCATATAACTTTAATCCCAAACAATGAAGGTAAAGCTAGTTTGGACAAAGAAACAGCCATGTTTGAAAGTGATCTCTAATTAAAGTGGAGACAATGTGATGAATCAGAGAAAGATTTGACAAAGTGAGTCAGAGTCAGGATATGCCCAACTCTCGTGAAAACACACAGAAAAAAGAGTCGGATTAAGAAATCAGCAGCAGCTACAGCAAATGGAGGGGGTGGGGGCAGTTTCACGGACTGTAGGTTAAGACTGAGTAAGCCAGAGAATAAGGAGTCAAAAGATTAGAATATATTGCCAGAGTTAGTGTGAGGCCAAGCAAAATAATTTACTCAGAAGCCAAAAGAAGCCAGTTTGAATCACAGTCGAGTTGAACCAGAGTTTAAGAAGAACTGGAAAAGAAGACTTTATCCAGTAGTAAGCCTCGGAAACATGAGTTACATCTAGGGTATAACAGTTATATTTACATAAAATGTTATTTAAATTTTATTGCTTTTAATATACTTTGCTATCTCAATATAATTTGAGTTTTCTTTATGATGTCTCCACCCTTAAACTCATTTAAACCAGATTTAATTGTGATAATAAACACTCAGGGTGGAGAACTTAAATGCAAGACCTGAGATACATGATCCTTTTTTATCTCCAGCCTTCCTTTTTAACCATTTTTTTTTTACTTCTTTAATTTTTAATTTGTCTGTTCTTTCATTTCTTTCCCCTGCATATTTTATTAGCATGGTAAAATTCTGTATATTGAGACAATTTTAGGTATGTGTGTATCATATTTTTATCACACTATCCTTTATTATTCCATGTTATCCACACTCTAGCCATATTCCTCCTCTTCCTTAGCTCCTTCTGGCTTCACATTTATCTATTCATTTGACCTCAGGAAAAGCATATTTTATTGATTTTTCTCTATCTGCCTAATATGATTACATTAATGATCTCTTCGTCCATCCATTTTTCTGAAAATGATAACATTATTGTGTTCTTCTTTACATTTGAGTAATATTCCATTGCATTCTTTTTACGTTTACTAATATGAACATCTAAACTGTGTTATAACTTGGCTTCTATGAATAACCCCAGGATAAACATGGGCATACATTTGTTTCAGATGTATGGTAAGGTTGATACATATGGATCAGTGGCCAGGAATGGTCTAAGACAGACTAAACTCCAATTTAAAGGTTGTTTCTATTAAGGGCAGTGGTCTATTCAGGCAACCTAGGCCCAATCTGAAACCCAGTGACCCAGCTATAATATCTTTGCCTGAAGGGACAGAAGGTATTCGAACATTACTCCTCAGTCTTTCTCTCCTGTTTCAGTCACAACCTCTCACAGGGGTCCTGCAGGAGATATGTGCTCTCAGAATTCCAGCTGGACCCTACCCACAGTCATCTGACTACAGCCAGGCATGCCTCACCCTACAGACAGATAGCCATGCCAATATAAGGGACAGTTCACCCCCTCCACTCTCTCTTGCTCTTTGTCCCTTCTCTTGCCCTCTTTCCTCTCTTGCCCTCTTGCCTTCTTCCTCTCTTGTTCTTTGTTCTCTCTCTTGTCTTCTTGCTCTCTTGCTCCCTTTCTTCCTCTTTTGCTCTTTGTCCTTTCTTGTCTTGACTGTCTCGGCCAGCAAGAAAGATGAGACCTGAGGGCTCTTCTTAAAGCAGTTTATTCAGGAACCTTGAACATTCTTCTTCTGACTGATTGACTCACTGACTGACTGACTGACTGACTGACTGACTGACTTCTGACTTCTCGACTGACTAATCTTCTCATTGACTAATCTTCTGATTGACTGACTGACTGACTGACTGACTATCTATCTGACTATCTTCTGACTGATCTCCTGACTGATCTCCTGACTGATCTCCTGACTGATCTCCTGACCCCGAGGGGAACACCCCAGGCCCTTAAATGCTCTACGCCAAGCCTATCTCAATAGGCCACGTGGTGCATGCAGATAGGTTGCCAAACGCAGAAGCAAACCAGGCAAACAAGCACAGCCAAATCAGGTGTTGTTTATCACTCTAGAGCTCCAGCAAGGAGCAGAAGCTGGTGCCATCTTTCGGGCAAGGTTCGGGCAGCTCTCTACACTTTCTATTGCTCTCCTCTCTTGATCTCTTGCTTTCTTCCTCACATTTCTCTCTCTCTTTCTCCTGCTCTTCTCCTCTCCTTCCTCTCCTTTCTTTCTCTCTACAAGACTGGCTTATTTTCTCTTTCCTATAATAAAATATTTCACTTATGCATTGCCTCCTTTTTAAGTAATGCATCGTGCATCTCCACGTATCGACAATAGAGACTTAGCCATCAACAGCAAGGAGAGACATACAGGCCCACAGTTTCTTACTTCACATTATTCATTCTTATTCTGACTTCATATTTTCATTGCTGTGTTACTCACTTCAGGTTTTTTAATACCTTCTTAGTTATTTCTAATTACTTGTAAGCATATTTATATTACCATATTCCTTCTATCAGTGCGAAACAATGTTTCTGTGTTTAAAAATCCATAAGGTTAAGGCCAATAATTGCTAATTTTAATAGTTCATATTCACTCTTCATTTTTTTTTACAGAAAAAATGGGTAGTTAAATATAGAGAATTACCCTTTGACTTTTATGGTCAGCAATGGTATCATTTCTGTAGATGTATTTTAAAAGAATGTTATGCAATATAAGTAATTACACATGATACTAGTCATGTAAAGAAACTGACATCAAATGCATCAGGAATTTTGTATAAAGTATACCTTATGTGTTCTCAGATGATGAATGCTAATTAGCTTAGTTTTGCTAATCACTCAGAACATATGTGGATCAAACATTGCTGTGTAAATTCTAATCTAAAAAAAATTCTTTGAAAACAGAAATAACAAAAAAAAACATATCTTAATAAAGTCTTGTTTTTAAATTTTTTAACTTTCTGAAGATGAAATATTTTAAATTTTAAATATTACTTTTCTTTGAATAAAATTTAATGCTTATGTGAACTGGTATTATTTTATTTTGAAGCAATTTTTTTCCTGGGTTGGATGTAGTGATTTCATCGACTTTCACAGCTTAACAGCCACTGAAACAAAATAGATTCCCAGCAGAGGATAACTAGCTGTCAGTGCTGTTTAGCTCATCTCCTAATCCTTGCTAAACCAGTTACTCTAATTAACATTTCAAACGAAATTCCCAGAGGATATGTTCAAAGCAAAATCTACTACTATTCTTCAAAAGGGAAACCCTCTCTTCTGCCCTTCTGTAAACCCTTATTTTCATGGACAAGATTTATCAAGCTACACTGAATATTCTTAAGAGCTGAGACCCAAATCTGCCATTTCATATGCACTGGGCACACAGTGAGCTGTTTGTTATATCATTGTATCTAAATTGAGAAGCCAGATAATTCAATTTTATTAAGTTCTGGTTTTAAGGAAATCTCTGCTGACTGTTAAAATGTAATTGCCTTTTTTAATTAGTGAGCACATATCAAACAGATTTGTAATTATGTTCTGTTATTTTTACAAAACGAATAATACCATACGAATGTCAAATTAAGAATTGTGAAAACAGGTAGTGTGTGTGTGTGTGTGTGTGTGTGTGTGTGTGTGTGTGTGTGTTTAATCAAACAGGTACAGTAAAGTTATGTAGTTAGAACCATGAAAGGAACCATCCTTCTGGTGACTCTTTTAATGTATGTCAACTATTCTTCAAGTTGGTCTTGTTTCAAAAAAAAAAAGAAGCCCCAGAAAAAAGTCACAAGAAATTAGGCAAAAGCAAAATGATTCTGAGCCATCTAGGTGACTGAGAATAATTTAATAATTACAGAGTCATTATCATGCTAAATGCCCTGCTCCAGAGGTTTTCATACCCAGTACTTCCAAGCATGTAATGTATGAAGATCCATGATTGTGATACATACATCAGGAATGTGTCCAGCAATACCTGTGGTGATAGCTCAATTCCTTTTGAATATGTATTATGTTCCAGGTGAAACACCGTTCTTCCTTTATTAGCTAAGGCAATGCTTTGAGGTTGTACTCATTGTTCTTATTTTACAAGTAATAAATCTTTGGTAACTGTTTTATCTCCTTGTAGTTGCTGAAATTGAATTAACCTAACAGCTAACCCATAGTATTCAGTTTTACAACCAACAATCCAAATTTTAATAATAAATTAAACCTGAGAATTAAATTTCAATACTCTCAAAAAGCCTTTTATGTTCAATATTCCTAATACACTCAATGATTGATTAGAATCATTCCTGATTATGGAATTCAAATATGGCAAGTATGAACCCAAAATTATGTTTGACTATGTTTAATAACTATTTAATGTCTCCTTTTAGGTACAAGGATAATGGAGCTCTTGGGAAACAAACAAGTCTTTGGGGGAGATCTAAGGCCCTAGAGACTGGACTGCTACTAAACTACTCAAAGCAAACTGTTCTTATTTTAAGAATTCAAAGAATAAAATTCACAGACTTCAAAGAGAGAGAGTAGTTTATTGTATATTAAAAGGTGGAAGCTTAAGAAAGAGTGAGAAAGCTAGAGAAGTAGTGAGTATAACTCACATATATATTAGAAAGGGTCTCAGGAAACACGATACAATTTAACTGCCTTTCTGCAGACTTTTTAGTGGAATAATGGTAGAAAATCTGTTGAGGTATGGGAAGGGTGCTGATCTGGTGAGTAGGTTGGTCCAACCAGATGTTCAGGTGTCTCTTCTTTGTTTAAGTCATGAACTTATGTGCAGCTTTTAGGCATATATAAGTATGTAGGCACACACACACACACACACACACACACACACACACACACACACAAAATACAAGGGTTAAGAAAGTTGCATAAACCTGAACACTAATATTCACCTCATGGACATTCTCAAAACTAGTGCTTTGATTTTCCCTGCCCTATTTGGCCAGATTTTAGGTCATGTAATTATTTATCTGACTAGCATGCTTTTTGGGTATTTAGTAAGTTTTGAAATATATGAATAGCAGATTACTTATTTCTCCCAATTCCAAAACTCAGCCTGTGACCAGGTAGTATCTAGAATCAGGAGCAGACATTTCCTCACTTTTCTGCGAACTGCCTACATGATGTCCATAAAAAAAAAAAATGTATTCATTGAATACACTGAAGTATGTTTTTATTTGGTTCTATGAATATAAAACATTCCTGCATTTGCTTACACACAGAAACATGTCATCCTGGGTAACCTGAATCCTTGTGTCCTGGTCTTTGTAACCCATATTTTACACAGAAAAATAAAACAAGTGAACAAACCATAAGTCATAAGAATCTCAAATAAGTAGCAAAATCTAAAATTGCCATGAGCATTAAAAGGCTAAACAAAAGTTTTATTTAATAAAATAGTTCTTGACTGGTTACATGGTGGCTCTCACAGTAAAAATACTTTGTGCTCAAACCTATGTCCAGAGTTGATATCTAAAATTTAACTAATAATCATAACTTAAATTTTACTAGTAATATAAGCAAAAAAATCTAAATTGAGCATAATTTACTCTTACAATTTTCTCTACAAGAAATCCAGAAAGATTGTTTTGGTTATTTTTTGGTTTTTTGTTTTTGTTTTTGTTTTTTTTAATTTACAGATTTAAAACTAAAATGCAAGTAAAAGGAGATGCACCTTGGTTAAAACTGTTAACTTTCCCCAATGATTAATTAGATGATTAAACATATATGATGTCTAATTGTAGAGTGTAGCTCAGGATTAAATATTTTTCTGTGAATCTGCGACTGTA
This sequence comes from Montemys delectorum, assembly GCA_019843815.1. NCBI lineage: Eukaryota > Metazoa > Chordata > Mammalia > Rodentia > Muridae > Montemys > Montemys delectorum. The sequence goes on from JADRCD010192601.1 coordinate 26,365, forward strand.
CATAGATATTAAAATAGTTTTGTTCTATTATACTAGTGTAGGAAAAAAACATAAAACAAAAAAAATTGGCTATTCCTGGAAATTCAAACACATACACATTCTTAATAACAATATCTACTTCTCAGGAAGTATTTTTGTTTTTCATATCCAAGAGAGCAAAGTTGTATATTTTTCTAATGAACTCATCAAGTGAGTTATACATAATTACATTCACAATAAAGTTGACTATGTATATGTAAGCCTAATAAATTTTCCTACCATCTTCTTATTTAGTAGTGTGTAAATTTATGTTCCCCAAAAGACTTTGCTATGTTTAAATGTGAAAATTGTCCACTTACAAGAATTATAGTAATTAAGCTACGTATTTTGAAACACATAAGCTCACATTTTATGAGGTTTCATTTAAATAAAATGTATTCATATATTTGGCTTCACCTTTTCAAAGAATTTGTTTTGTGATAGTCTGTCCTGGTGCGTAAACTTGCTATTGTTACCAGGGTGATCAGTTTTGGCTATGGTAAAGAGTAGTCTTCCTATAGTTACAGAGGAGCATTGCTAGTATTAATTATGAAACTAACTCACTGACCAATGCAAAATGAGTCTACTTCTCAAGTGATGTTGAGTGTTTCACCTACATTCTTTGTTGCAGCTTTTCCTAGAATACTTTCTTGGAATATTTTGCCTGCTTTTATTAAACAAATGAAAAAAATATGTAAATCATACAATGAAGAAAAATAATGACTTCTAGCATTTGTCAGATCTACAGAATTTATGACATTATCTCTATTAATCAAAATTCATGGTTGACAATGGAATGATATATGTATCTGTCCAAGAACATATATGGGCCATTAATAGTACAATGGCTTGTGGAAAGACATTTATCCACTACTGTCCTCTGGTGTTCTTGGGAAGACATATGCCAACCATTATGCACTAATATCTTTTAGAGTGCATATGCTAGCCTTTACCTACCTAAATTGTAAGGTCTTTTTAAAACCAATGGATAGATGATAGTACATCTAAATTAATGTTAAAAACTCATTCATTTTATCTAAGCTGAATATAAAATGAAAAGTCTATGATCCAGAGTTAATTGACTATACTGAATCCTGTCATCCTTACCACTTACTTTTAAATTTCTTCACTGAGGATATTGAGTTCCTACCATTTTATTACATATGAATAACATTAGTAACATCACCAGAAATAGGTAATTATTAAATTTTAAAAACATGTCAAGAAGTCTTAAAAATAAAAATACAACTGTATCAACAGTCATCATCTTTACTAGACATTTAATAGTGTATTATTTTTTTTCAGGACAGGGTTTCTCTGTGTAGCCCTGACTGTCCTGAAACTCACTCTGTATACAAGGCTGGCCTCGAACTCAGAAATCCTCTTGTCTCTGCCTCCCAAGTGCTGGGATCAAAAGCATATGCTACCATGGCCCTGCTTTTAACAATGTTATTTCAACATAAATAAAAAAAATTTCATTGCATCGTGCTATTGAAATAAGACATTATGTTTCTGGTTATAATTATAATCACAAGTAATTCTTTACATCACATTGTCAGCTAGTTATAATTTATCTATACTGGAAAATTGCAATACAAAAGTTTAGCAGCCAATATGCTGCATTCATTCATAATTCATATTATAAAATTGATCAAATGCTTCACTGCAGCTGTTAACATAGAAAAATTTGATAAATGCTTAATAAGTCATAATTTCAAATTGTAATTCTTATATATAAAAGCATTAAAAAGTAATAATGGACATAGAGACACAAACAGGAAGTTAAGTTTATATTAAAAACGTATTTACTTTCTCTTAATTGCCAAGCCATTATCTGAGTCCATGATTAAAAGATATGGTGTCTAAAATTAACTACCACTTACTTAAAATGATCATTTTTCCCACAGAACATAACTGAGTTGTTCATAAATGGTTATAACAAAATCACATGTAGTCCTTGGTCTTTTTCTTGGGTCTCAAATGACTTCTTATTGCAAAATGATCTCGATGTTAGCAATCCTAACTTATACTCTCACATGGGACAGATGGTTTCTTAATATAAGATCTGTCAGAGATTCTATCTTTCCTGTGTCTCTCTTGAAAGAGTATTTTCCTCTTTCTCAGTAATATTTTTACTCAGTTTCAAAATTTCAATCTTACAATTGTATAGCATAATTACAAAGGATGCTAAATATAAATATAATTTGTCAATGCTGAAAAGGGTACAGACATATATCTACATGTATGGCAAACAACTATGTACCTTTTGTGAATAAGTAAATATAAAATAAAAGAAATATGGGGGACAAGATATTCATATGTTAGATGGAATCAACATTTGTTCATATGAGTAACTAAGAATTGATTCATATTAATCATTAGGCTATCTGTTATTCCCAGATGGTTGTAAGAAAAAGTCATAATCCTGATCTTGGTTATGTAATTTTTTCTTTAAGCATGTATGTCAACATATAATCTCTATTGAAATTATTAAATATATTGTATTGCTTATTTTTAATTCAGAAAAAAATGATGTACTAATCTTCCCCATTAATGATAGATTTAAGAACTTTGAGGTTGAATATATTGACTATAAGAATATTTAGTATTAAATGTAATAGCAAGTGATCAGCTCAATAAGAAAGTGTAAAATACCAGCACCAGTAAAGTTCATAAGGAATTGAAGGACATTAATGTTTGTATTTGAACAAGGATTAATAATGTTAGCCAATGACTAAAAGAATAAATAAGCCTTAAGTGAATATGGTATTTATTTATTTATTTTTAATTTATTATTTTGATATTTAGATATCCTAAAGTATTACTAGTTCTGCTATATTTAAGCCAGCAGGAATTTCTTATATTTGAGGTCTCTACATCATTGACCTTAAAATTAAAATTAGTAATACACTTGTTTAATCTTATTTTTTTAATGATTATAATGTAAAGTTTACCTTACAAAGAAAATATGGTTAATATTTCTGAGGAGACCAGAAATAATTCCAGGTTGCTTTACTGAGCATTATTTTTATCATGTGAAGTTTTGTAGAGAAAGCCATTAAAAAAAAA
>JADRCD010192603.1:0-14403 GCA_019843815.1 Montemys delectorum
CCCAGAAAGAGTGCTGGCTCAAAGCATGCCTTCCCACAACAAATGCTGCCTTTTTGAGAACCTCAACATGTCTGGCTATCAGGATCCATGATGGGCCCAGCAATTCTCATCTACATCAAAGCTGTTTAAGGCACTTAAGTGGCTTATTAACATAACCTGGAAAAATTTGTTTCCATCCTGATTTAGGAAAAAAAAAAAATCAGTAATACTGCAAATGTCTTCACGAACACACAAAAAAGTAAAATACTTAAGTTTTCAGGAATAAAATAAATGCTAAGCTTTGCTTAAGTTACATGACCTTGTGGGTCACCTTGGCACTGATACAACATGACAAAGCCTGAATACTGATTCTGGATTAGACCTTTCCCTGCAATAAATCTAAGCACACAAACAAAGACACACACATCTGACTTCACCTCCCCAGGAAGCTCAAGGGAATGAACGAGGTCTAGAAAGCCCTAGTGGCCTTAGTACTCAGAGTGGAGTGGCAGTGGGTCACTCTCCTGGTGCGCCTCCCAGCAAGACCAATGTCTCCTCTTTGGGAAGCCAGCAGTCAAGCGGGACTGCAAGCTTGTGTGTTAGTACAGATCAAACCCTCCCAGCCTTGGGTACAATGAGAAGCCACAAGCCTGGGCTGGACACCTGGATGCAGATCTCATCCTAGGATCTCTGTGAGGGTCCCCCAAGACCTGATCTGTGTTTCTGGTCAGGCTGCCAGCAAGTGCCTGTGGTTTCTGTTCCCAGACCTGTCCCGCCCTGGTCACCTCAGCCATCTACTCTTTTGTGAGGTTATTTTCCTATGCTTCCTTTTGAGATCCACTTGCTGCCTACTGCGGTTCTGCAGCCATAAGGACAGGCTGTGGCAGGCAACATGAAGGGCTGGGGTGCTAGGGGAATGCTGTGAGGGTGGGCACCCCTGCCCACTATACCTGTTGGATCTAAGGTCTTTGAAGGGGAGGATCACAAGGGCAGAGGGAGAGTCTGGATGGGGCCTGGAGGCCTGGACCACTTAGCTTCTCTGTGAGGTATGGATCTCAAGTTCTGAGAGGCCAGTGGACAAGTCCTGGCTTCCTACATCTGCCTGGGCATCCCCTGTCCCCTGGACTCCCCCCTCCAGCAGCTCCAAGGGGTCCCTAAGGAAGACCACCATGACTGTAATGTTGTCATGGGAGCCCCGGTCACGGGCCACGGCCACCAACTCCTCAGCAACATGCATCCCATTGCCCTTGTGCCTGAGCAAGTGGCCCTGGACGAGACCCGTGACTTCATGGTGGGGGACAACATCGAAGAAGCCATCACAGGCAAGCAACAGGTAGTCCTCTGAGCCCGTCAGCTCTCTGGATGCTGCATCTGCCTCGCCAGACACATAGGGCTTCTGGAAGACATCCCCTGGGAATGAAGAGACAGGAGAGGCTTGTCTCTTACTTCCTGTGTGCTCAGAGCTAACCCACAGCACCGTCCCCAAGGGCACACGGGCGCAGGGGCCCCGCTGGCTCTCGAGGGGTCCCCTGCTTCGTGCTTCCCACCCTCTTTGTAGGGGAGTCACCTCCCCCCTACCCCCCCCCGCCCAGCTCCACAGAGCAGCTTTCCCTCCAGGGAAGGCTGCGCCTCCAGTGTGTCTAGAGATAAACAGACAGCTAGAGCAGTACAAAGACAGGCTATGAGGAAGGAGCCAACAAAGACCTCAGGAGGGTGAGAGAGCAGATGCCAAACTCTCAGGGAGTAGATGGAGGTGGAGTTGCAGGAAGGGGCAGGTATGCTCTCTGAGATGGGTTTCAGTAGTGACAGGAGACAAGAAAAATGGGAAGCTATTCTCCAAGAGGAAAAAGGATCTTAAACTTTTCTTTTTAGAGAGAAAAAAAAGAATCATTAGCATGAATGAGCTTACAGAAGGCATCATCCATATAATATTTAACCCTGACTAGAGGTTTCCTACTGTATTTTAGTAGGCCCCACAGAAGCCTTTAATTTTCTGTTTCTAGTTGAGCATTATTATTTGCATAAAGAGCTCTATCCCAGGCTGGCTTCCAATAGACTATGTAGTCCAGGATGACCTTGCAGTTCTGATCCTCCTCTACTTACCTCCTGAATGCTAGGATGGACTACAGGTGTGTGTCACCAGGCCTGGTTGTAGCAGCAGCAACAGCAGCAGCAGCAGCAGCACAAGTGGGGACTGAACTCAGGACTGTGTGTGCCACGCAAGCACTTTACCAAGCAAGCTACACTCTTCCTTAGTAGCCTCTTGACCTTGCGGTGCTTGACCATTTGCGGTCACTGGAAACTGCACTGTGAGCCTGAGCCTCTCTTGGTTAGAGAGACCTGGTCCAACCACCTCTGTGCCGAAGCAGCATCAGAGAACTGCAGCTTACAATCAGCCGGGAGCCTAGGAGACAACTGCTGACATTTCCCTAGCCTGTGCTGAGCTGGGATCCACTACGTTGGGTGGATCGGATTCTGGACATATTTTTAGTTTATCTTGGGTTTATTTGGAGGCAGCTCCGCTGTAAGTCCAGGAAGTCCGAATGCTGTGAATACTTTAGGGAGGAGCACTATTGTGCCCGAAGTCACTGAGTAAGCCCATGGGTCCCCACAGTGCAGCAGCCCTGGGGTACTCTTACCAATGGCTCTAGATACTGCCAGGGTCCCGTTGACTCTCCAGCAGTCCATGAGAGAAACAAAGCCACCCAGTGCTTCGATGCGTGCTTTCTCATCCTGCAAGAGATAGTCATGAGGTGGGAACTTGGATGAGTTGGAGGGTGGGGTCAGGGGCTTGAATGTCACTAAGTAGAACTTAAGTCCTAAGACACATCTGAAGCCACAGTACTTGAACCAAGTCAAGAAGCTTACTTGGATAGCCAAATCAGACATCATATTAAAGACAGGATGGTTAATCAAGGAATGGGGGCAGTGTAGAAGGGTCTCCCATGCAAGCCATGATACATCTCTAAGCAGTGCTTGGGCCAAGAAAGCACTCCTGGGCAGGAGAGTGGTGTTAGCTCAGACTTGGAGGGCAGATTCCTCACCTTTTGCCTGGGGCTGTTATCTCTATGTGAAAGCTGCTGGGATGAAGCATGTGCTATGCACATAGGTCATATGGCAGGACTCTTACACTTGAGTTAGGCCACGAGAGGCAGCAGCACGTCCACCCCTTAGCCATCCCTCTTCCCCACTCACTCTGTCAGTAGATCCAACCCTAACTGCAAGGGGGATAGGCAGAGGCTTGGTCTAGCCACGGGTATCTTGAAACTCTTTGGTTGTGTCAGTCCCTTCCAGGGAGAGGCTCAAGATGTAAAGTTTGACTCTTGAAGGCTAATGTTAATAGCTGAGTGCATGTGTTGAGTCCCTCTGGGGCATCTGGAATCTCTCCTAGATGAGGACAGTCACTCATATCCCTCTTTTACTTGTGTAAACCTGACCTCACACCCCTTCCTTGGGATAGAACCTCCCCAAGGCTTCTAAGTTGCAGAACCTTCCTTTCAGAAGCTCCAAGTCAAGCTATCTGGCTGTGGGAACAGAGCTGAAGTGGGCACTGGGGCCAGTGATCCCCAGTGCCTCTGTTTCAACAGGCCTACCCAGTCTGCATGGGCTATAGCACCAGGGTTTAAAGTAATGTGCCGAGCTGGTTGGCCTTGCTGAGCTCGGCTCTATAAACTTGGGTCCTTCTTCCCTTTCCTGGATCCCTCCTCCTTCTGCACCGATCACAGCCTTGCCCTGTGCCCATGCTTGTTCCAGGCACAAACTAGCACCCTTGCCTGGATCTTTTGATACCCTTACCTCTTCCTCATGCTTTATTCTCCCCACCTCCTGGAATAGCATCTCTGCAGCCAAAGCTCGATGGCTCAGCGGTTCTAGTAATAGCCACATTACTCTTTCCCTGGCGTCAGGGCTGCAGTGTCTAAGGCCCCAGCACCACTCAGAGCACCTCTGAATCCCTGTGGACTCCCAAGGCCCTCTTCACATGGGCCTAACGTCTGGGCTCCTTCTTCCTGAAGCCACCGACCTGCAACTGCAGATGCCACCTACAACCTCACAGCCCATCCTTTTGAGAGCAGACCTCAGCTTGCCCTCTAGTGGCCTGGACATGGTGAGGGTTGGCAGTGAGCCCTTGTAGAGTTTTCTACTGTCTCAGGTCAGTGTGCATAACCTGTCCTCTCTCTCATCTCTGATGTGCTCAACCCCATGCCTCCAGGATTCAGCCTTTTTTCCACGTGCTTTCTCCACAGTACTTGACCTGAGACTTGTACCCTTACTACTGTACCCTGCTTCTCCACCAGAGTTGCTGGGCAGAAGGTACTGGTTCCAGGTTCATCACTTTGCTGCCTCAGGAAAGCATCCTACAGAATAGACACTAGATGTCAGCTGGCCTAATCCTAGCCCGCTGTGTGATGGCTGTTTAGACTGCTACAGGAACCCTCAGAGTCACTTGTGGTGGTTGGTGGGCCCTCTCTGAAGCTTCCCAGCTGTCAGGGTCTCATGTTCCTATGGTGGCTCTAGTTCCTGCAGGAGTCTTCATATAGATGTCTGATTGCTTTTCTGGAAATTGGCAGGTAGTGACAGGGATTCCAGGCAAGAGCTGGTGGGATGGGTGGAGCTGGGCAAGCTACAGGTCGGCAGATACCTGACCCATAGGTGTGCTTCCCCTGGGCCGGTACTAACCTCAGCACCAGGCCACTCCATCTTTACCCTACACCTTCAAGGGACCCTGCCTGACAGACAAACCCTGAGGCTTGGAAGGGTTAAGCTAGGGCCAAACAGGGTTCAGGACTGTGTGGAAAATGTTCCCACTGGGCAAGGGAAAGAGAATATCCAGCCCCAGGGCAAAGGCTGGCACTGGATCCAGACCTGGCTGTGTTTTATCTGCCCAGGTAGCAGAAGTCATTCCCTTGTGGTGGTGGAGACAGCAGCAGAAGCTACCACTTTACCTGTGTGACTGAACCTTGGTTCTCTACTGTTTGTTGGCTTGTGCACATGTACCTCCCATATCATGAGCCACATACTTGACTGCTTCCTGCCCTGCTTCTGCGACCCATGAACTACAAGAGGGGGACAATCTGACTCTGCTGCAGAACATCCTAAACCCTTATAGGACAACAGAGGGATGTGAGGAGACATGTGAAATGCCCAGGGAGGAGCTGACCTCCCTAACTTGGCCGTGCTGTCCACAGTCAGTGCAAGAATAGGCAAAGGGCACACAGTGCTTGCTGGAAAGAATGCAATGACATTGAACTTCTGGGAAGATGATCTTCTGGGGGGATGGTTCCGTGGTTAAGAACACCAGCCGCTTATACAGAGGTCCTGACTTCAGTTTGCAGCATCCACATGACAGCTCATAACTACCTAGAACCCCAGTTCAAGAGGATCTGACATCCTCTCTGGCTTTTGCAGCTACCAGGCACAAAAGTGGTTCACATACACATAAATACAAATAATAAAATCTTAACAACAACAACAACAACAACAACAACAACAACAACAACAACAAACTACATTCAAATTTACTCTGGAAGGCTAGGTGTGGTAGCTCACACAGGTAATCCTAGTACCTGAGAGACAGGCGGAAGGATTGTTTCAAGTTGGAGCTCAGGATGGGTTACATAGCAACTTTCAGGCCAGACAGACTAACTCAGAGATAATGTGTCTTTAAAAAAAAGAAATAAAGAAATAAAGAAAGGGAGAGAAAAAGAACAACCAACCAACCAAGCAGACAAAAGCCAAGCCAAAACAAACAAAACAACAAAACAAAAAACCCACAAAACCCCTAAGAAAAATGCACTCTGAAAGAGAGAAACGAGGTAGCTCTGCCTTCCAGATGGTGTTGTGTAACAGTTCCCTTCTGACTGAAATAGACCCTTGTGGTGGGAGAAGCTCAGCAGGCTTGCAGGGTTTGGGAAGCCCAGAGTATTGTGCAGGAAGTTTGAGGCATGAAGCCTTCTCAAGCCTGGAGCAGGTTTCCCCACGGTATAGCTGCAAGTCGCCTGGAAGCAATCCTAACTGTCTGACTGGCTCATCCGCTACACTTGGTGGACTGACCCTGGTCTGCCACTGATGTTTTTCATCTGGAGTGAACATGCACTTCTTTCTCTCCATGAAATGTCATCAAACAGATGGGCACGCCCCATGGATGGTGAGACTGTGGACAGTGGAGTCTCAACAGCTTGGCTGCGGCTGTTCCAGCCTGAGGACAGAAGTTGGGCAAATCTCTAAGACGGTAGCATGTCTCCTATGACTTAGCAGCCTTGCTCCCAGGGCCCGCTGTGCATATATACCTAAGCCTGCACAGTGGGAGGCATATGGTTGTCAACCTCCCTCATTTTCAGAATGGAATGAATGTCTCACTGACTTGGGGACTGGACTGTGAATCCAAGGCCATGCCATGTGTCTATAAGAAAGGGCGGGAGCTCTTTATGTGCTGATGAGGGGCAGTTCACCAGCTATGCTACTAAGTGACACAGCAGAGAGGAATATGGCAAAAGCAAGGTTGGGGAAGGTGGGTGTGGGGACATTCCTTGATTCTAAGCTTTCTCTTCCACACACGCTTGTGAGGTAGGAGTCTGAGCATTTGTGACACTTGTGTTTGGTGATGACCTCAAGATTCAAGAGGCCAAGAGACTTGAGGGTCCCGAGATGCTAATGTGGCCTCTTATGCTTTGAAGCTCCAGGCTGGAGGTTTTCCAGACTCAGAGTAGATTGGCTTCCTTGCTCACTCTCAGCCAGTGGCCATCCACTTTGCCTGTAAGTACTGCAGGATTCTTCTGGGTTGAGCACAGGCCCCACAGGGCGCAACTCTGGGCTTGCCTGTTAGGGAACAAGGCCCTGTTCTTGCCTGAAACTCTGGGCTCTGTCACTGTGGTCCACAGAATTCCCTGGAGGGCTCATATGGGACCCCCTGCCCACTCTAGTCAGGCAAAAGAATCCGCCTTATAAGGGAGCACTGGGGGTCTTCTGTACTTTCTAGTTTACACCAGTGATACTGAGCTGGGACCTCCCAGCATTCCACTTCACTGTGGGGTCCCCAGCTGAGGCCTGGCACAATAGGGGCCTGAGAGTGTCTTAGGTTTATATAAAGGGAGCCCCTTACCTGTCGCTCCGGTTTGTGTGGCTCCATCAGCTTCACTACCTGTCCTTGCTGTACCAGGATGACCTGGGAGTCTCCAAGCCAGGCAACATGCAGGGCTGCTCCCGTGATGAGCGCGCACACACCTGTGGTGCCGCTCTGTAGTCGCTGCAGGGAGAGGAGAGCCGTGTAGGGCTGAGAGGGACTGAAGAGGAAGTCGAGCCTACACAAAGGAACCCCACAGCTGTACTTATGGATCAAGTAATGATCATACTGTATGGAGAGAACACGTTCAACAGGACCCCCTTCGTACTTAACTTTGGAACTGGCAAGATGGCCTGTGGTGGCAGGAAGCAGACTAATGATACTGGGAACTAGGTACGGAAGGGCAGGGGTGAGTCAGGGCTTCATGAGTGTCCCAACTGAACACTGTAAACAAATACAGCAAGTGTTCGAGTTGTATCTTCAAAAACATGTGTTAAAAAACAAAACAAAACAAAAGGGCTGAAGGCATACTTCAGTGGGAGTACACTTGTGTTAGCCATGCAAGGCCCTTAGGTTTGATCCCCAGAGCAAGTGAGAGGGGAAGAAACTAAAAACCTGTGCATTCCACTAATGTCTTTTGGGCTTTGCTCACTCTCAGCCAGTGGCCATCTACACTTTCCTATGTCGCAGGATTCTGCACTGGCCCCACAGACTCTGACCTCACTGCTGCTAGAAGGGCCCAGTGAAGTTGCTTTCAGTTTACAGAAGAGAGGCCCACTGTCTTTTTTCATCAACAAGGACCTCATGCATACACATAATGTCAGTCCAAGAAGAGTTCCTAGTGGCTACTAATAGAGACCTGGCTGAGCATAGGACACTGGGACAGTCCGTCAGTCATGCTTTATATTTTGATGGATGACATCTGGGGCCTTGTGGATCCTGGTGAGACTACCACTCCCAGAGTTGACAAACTTTCAGCAACACAAATCCCTGCTTTCATAGGCATGTTAGACAGTCTGGAGCCCATGCCCCAAAAGCAGCATTCTACAGGGCTCAGGTCCTCCTGGCACTGGCTGGCTGAGGCTATTCTTACAGCTCAGACTAGCAAGGGTCATTCAGAGCATCCAGTACTATGTTTGCTGGGCCTTAGATTCCTGGGAAACCAGGCTTGCCCTATTTCCTGCTCAAGGAGCTATAAGCTATCAATTCTTTTAAGTACTTGTCTGCCACTCTACCGCCTTCAGCCGAAGGCAACAGCTTGTATCTTACTTAAGTCAGGGAGCCCTTCGCTGGGCTGGCAGACCGTGGTATGTCATAGAGATCCAGAATGGTGGCCCTGGTGTGCTGTGGTTTGCAGGCCCCAAGGCTTCATGTGCTGTAACTTAATTCCCATAATGAGATATTAAGAGGGCAAAAGCATCAACTACTGCGTTAGGGAAGAGGATCTTGCCTTACTAGGAGGTGACTGGGGTTGGTTAAGCCATGATTGGACAGAGTAGAGGGTAGATTTCCTCATAGGTTCTGGTGGCTATGGGAGAGGGAGGGAGACCAGAAAATACATATATACACATACATGTGTGTACACACACACACACACACACACACACACACACACACACTCATTTTCCCTATTTCCACCATGACATACTACTAGCAAGGCCATTATCAAGAAAGCACTTGCCTTGCTTGCATGTCCAGAACTGAGTCAAAACAGACCCCATCTTTATAAAGTGATCCAGCTTCAATGATCTTGTTATAGTAATGAAAAACAAGACTAATACAACAGACAAGTTTGTGCTGCTTCCATTCAAATGAAAACTGAGCCCCAGGCCTGAAGGAACGGAATAGCATGTCTGCCAGCCATTCTCGAGAGACCCTTCCTTTCTAAAGTGCCATGTCTGCCAGCAGTTCTCACCAGACCCTTCCTTCCCGAAGCACCAACCCTTAGTTTTTCTTCCTCTGTGGAGAACAGAATTCTCTGATGTTAACAGCTACAGATCCCCCAAAACAGCACGTTCGACCCAACTGCCAGTTCTCACCTCTCGCTTGGCTTTTTGGAGAAACATCTCATCCGTGCGCCGGAAGGCTTCTTTGAGAGCTGCTGCGGGGTTTGTGAGCAGCTCTGGCTGGTGAGAAGCATTGGTGTGCACGTGGACAGAGGCATACCTTGCTGCATCCACGCCTCCATGACCATCAAACACAGCAAAGTAGGCACGGTGCACAGAGTCCTGGCGGGAGTACAGTGGGAATCAGACCTCCAGGCAGCTGCTCTCCAGGCAGTAACCAGGATAAGCCTATGGTTGCAAAGTTCGTCCACATAATTCACGTAGTGGACACCTAATCCCCACAGTATGTAAGGAAGATCTTTCGGAGGTAACCGTCATCAATTCACTTGGGGTTGAATGGAGAAATAATTTTTCTCCTTGGGAAACTTGGTCTCTCTTGCTATGTGATGGCCTGCAGCACTTAGGTGTTCTGCAGAGTTCCTCACCAGCATGAAGGCTCCCTTCAGATATAGCCCCTTTATGTAAGGTCTCTCAGCCTCCAGAGCGGTAGGAAATACATTTCTAATAAATGACCCAGTCTCAGGTACCCTATTAAACAACAAAACAGACCCAAGACAGGTAGGGTCTGGAAGAACTGACATAGCCCTTCCCATCAGGCAAGTCAAACTGGCTCAAGTACTACACACAGGGCTACTTGGGAAAGGACAGCCCTTGGAGCCTCAGTTCCACCAGCTCCTCCTGGATCCTGCAGACATAACCCAAGGTAAGATGCATTAGGATGTGTCTGCTGTTGGAGGCTCAGCAATTCAAGTCTGAACCTAGCATCTAGCCTCTTTATATAAAAATAGGCCAACTGTTGTCTTTGTTTGGTTTTGGGCTGTGGAAAGCAATGTGCCTGGAAGCTTGGCCCAAAAGTGTTGGTGTTATGAATGAGCCTCTCAGGCTTCCCAGGGTGGTACTCTGAAGACAGCAGCTTCTCAGTATTTCCCCAGGCTTAGCTTTGGCTGGCAGCTCTCTCAGCACTCATGGCTCCCCACCCTTTAACACTGCGCTCTCCCCTTCAGGTCCTCTCCATGGCTTGTTCTGGGTTCTGCAGAGGAGATACTCACAGATAAGCCAAACAGATGGCTGAAAGCAGGAAGGGACACGTGCCGATCCTCCATCTTGCGCCGTGTGTTCCGGATGGCATGGACAGAGACCAGCCACTGCCGCTGAGGGGCCCGGACAGTCAGCGGCACCTGCTTCTGCCAGCGGCTACATACTTCCCAAAGCCAGTTAAAGAAGCTCCGTGCCAGGCCTTTGGCATCTAGTACTGATGGGCACGATGGAGAATTGTTAACCAAGAAGTAAAACCATGCAGTGGAGGCTTAGCTACCTTCCCATAGTCCTTTCCTGCCATGTCCCCAGGTTTTAAAAGCCCCTCCCATCAGCCTACATGGGGCCCACTAGTCAACCTCCTCACTTCCCAAGCATGCTCAGCACACCAACTTATGAAGTATGCAAGAAAGTCTGTTGCCAGTGATGAAAAGTGTCTGGTAATTGTCCATTAATTAAAAATACTAATTAGAATACTACAGGTCCAATGGCAGAGAAATAAATGAATTCTGGCCTGTTCTGACTTAAGCTGCTACTAAAAATAACTTTCACAACTAAACATACAACTATCCTCTAAGCCAGGAACTGTACTCTTGGGCATGAATCCTAGAAAAACGAGGGCTGTTCCCATAAGAACAGTGTATGAATCATACCAGCTACATCTGTAATAGCCCAAATCTGTGATCTGTCTAGCTTCCAACTTATAAATGGCTCAGCAGCTAGACCTTGGGTGAGGGTCCAGCAGCAAAATTGAGCGAAGTAGCTAGGTCCATCTCCAGAGAATCACACCAAGTGGAAGACACTAACCCCGAGTGTTGGCTGTGCGATTCCAGTGAGAGGCCTTTTTGAAGTGATGAAAACTAGTCACTGTTGGGAGTTAAGGACTGGCTACAGCAGGGGAGAGAGTTAGTGGCCCATGCCTTGCAATGTGGAAGCTGGCTTGTGTCTGACCATATTCAGATCTTTTGTGTGACATGCTGTTACAGTTTTGTATGATGTTCCTAGGAGGAAATGGGGTCACGTACATATAGTTGGGATATCTCTGTGTTATTTCTCATAATTCACTGCATGCATACTTATTATTTCAAAACAACGTACACTTAAAAGATAGAACAAACTGGAACAACAATGACAACAGCCACACCCCAACCTCCCCAAACCCTAACCACAGGGTCAAGCATCGAAGGCCACAGCAGAGGGACAAGGAGAACTGGGAGAAGTGTGCTTAGTCAGAAGTATGGCTGTGGAAGAAACGGGAGGAGTGGAAGGAGGCTGGAGGGGGCCTCGGGAGGAAAGCCGTGAGGGGAGAAAAGCCGTGAGCAGGGAGAAGGGTAAGTCCGACCAGACTCCTTGGGGGCAGGACATCTAGTCTGCTGTAGCCATCATGTTGGGGACTGTTAGCAACAGCTGTGGGAGTGGAGGCTGAGGGGCTGGAGAACTGACTTTGTTAGGCTCAACCTAGGGACCACAGCTCTAAATGGGACCCAGTGCAACCCCCTGATGAACTCATGTTTCCTGTGTCTAAGCCAATCTTTAACCACATCGCTTCTCAGGTCTTTCATTTTCCCCTCTGTACACAGTTAGACTCACTGACTACCTGGAGAGCTGTTGTGGTCTCCTTGCTCCTGGAGGCTGCTGGTATTTAGGGAACATTGAGCATGGCAGGGCCTCTAGGTCTGGCCTGCCTCCTTTTTAGCCTTCGGTCACACTGCTATTTCCAGCAATAGGTTTAGACTTGAATTTGGCTCAAGCAAAGAATGGGCAATTAAAAATGAAGATGGCAAGCCCTACGGTAGTGCTCAGCCTCAGGCTCTTGGAGTCCTACCCTGATTTTCTGGCCAAGGGCTACAGTCCTGAGCCTTAGGAACTGCCTGGGAGGCCTAATCTTCACAACAATCGCAGGAAAGCTGCTGGCAGGTGGGCACGGACGGGCTTTAGTCACATTTCTGCCTGTGGCAATAAGCCTCAAAGAATGTGCTGATACAGCTGGGCAAGAACAGCTTGCAAACTACAGACTTGCCACAGTGCTCTAGCTACATGCCTAGGCCTGCATGGCAGCTCTGGGACAGGCAGGGAAGGTGGGGAAGGCACATCCCTTCTCCAAATGCCTGGGTGTAAGGGCTGGCTTGTCAGATGCAATTCTCCTTCCCACCAGCAGGCGATACTGTCTCCTGCCTGGAGGAGTAAGGTGGGGCCCTGGTGGCGGCTGCCACCAGGCTGGACGTCTGCTGGCTTTATAGAGAACAATGGCCGCCTGTCATTATGGATAGTTGTCTCCTAGGCAGAGGGCAAGACCTTGCCGGCAACAAAGGCTGGCAAGGAGCTGTGGAAGGGGCCAGAAATGGGGGTGAGGAGGGTGGCTGGTAGGCGCAAGTGCTAAAGGCTGCAGTAGTTTCCTTTTTTCCTACAGTGTCCTTTGTTTGTCCTTCTACACGGGCCCTAATGCTGAACAAAGAGAGGCTCCCTCTACTGCCTGGAAATCTGCCCGCATCCTGTGTGTACATCCCCGCGCTTAGCTGCCACTTCCTTCCCAGTACTTTGGTACTGTGGCAAACTAGTAGGAAAGAGAGTCATACATATTTTATAAACAAACTCTGTCAAATGGTCTTGGGGCCTTTTGGCATTTTCTCCCTGTTCCTGGGTTCCTCTGGCTGTGGCGTACCACTGTAGGGCCCAACCCACTGGTGGCTGCTGCTCCAGCTCAGTGGACACATCGCCTCCATCTTTTCCACCTCATGACTATGGGATCACTGACATCTAATGATCCCAACTAAGGTAAGTCAAGGCAGGGAACCTAGACAACAGATGCCCCCCCTCCACAGGTGGATGTGCCACTTCGCTGAGGGGCGTGGCTGTGAACAAACACCTTGCACTCCTCATGTGTAAAGCAGGACAAGCACCATTCATTTCTATGTGCTCTGACACACTGGTCAGTCCACTGCAGGTTTGCTGTGCCACATCATGCTCTCACTGTACTTGGACACTGCTGTCCTGACGGCACCCTGGCACTAACCTTTAGTGTCAATCCAAGTTCGTCACTTGTTAAACAATCCCAGAGCCATATGAATGGAACTTACAGGTCACGAGGGCTTTCTCTTCCTCCTCCTCCTCCTCCTCCTCTTCCTCCACTTCCTCTTGTTCAGGCAACCTCTTAAATTCGGAAAGGTCTGTCTGTAACAGCTGAGAAATTGCCTCGTGGGTCACAGCCGCAGCAAATGATGGGGGAGCGTTCCTAGAAAGAAGACAAGAGAGGCCTAGAAAGAAGACAAGAGAGGTAGGGCTGGAGCAGCTCCTGACATCCTCCACCTTGGAGATGGAGATGATGGTGCAGACCTCTTGGTGTCCTCTTGGTGTCCTTACAAGCAGGTGATCTCTGTCTCCAGGGACCTGGAGTGGATATTTACACAACACCAGAGGCATGCCATTTGCTGGGATGTGTTGGAAAGGTATCCTGGAGGCATTGTGAACTCAGTGGCCAGGAACCCACCCTGATGCTCAAGTTGGTCCCCTAGGACCAGGGCACACTAAGGGCTGAACTGTATCCCCTAATTTATACGCTGAGGCTACTGCCTCAGATGGGACCTCTGGTAAGTAAGCTGGTTCAATGTGGACAGCATTAGTGAAGATGAGATTACGCTTGAGTAGGATGGGCCTGGCTTGTGAAAAGGGGTAAATACAGACATAGATGTGCATGAAGGGCAGCCATGTAGCTGCAGGACAGGGACGGAGAGGTGAACCCACAAACCAAAGAATGCCCATGATTATCTGCAGACCAGCAGGGGGGCTCAGCCTGAGGGCACTTTCACCTCCGTTTGCCTTCTAGCCTGTGAGACAATGATGACTATCACTAGGGTGTCTGGTCTGTGTGCTCTGGAATGACAGCCCCAGGAAACTGTTCTTGGAGGGTGGGTCCCAGTGACATCTTCTGACAGGAGACCCATGCTGACAGAAGATCCATAGTCTCTGAGCTGCTGGGTTTGTGGAGAAGGGGGTCAGGGTACCCAGGCTGTGGGCACAAGGAACTCTAGTCTGTTTCTGAAGAGAGAGATGACAGTGTCGGATTGAGTTCTTAGATCTCTTTGAGGATAGGCTGAATGGTGAATGCTGGTGACAACAGTCTAGAGAGGCCAGGCCAGGCCTAATGGCTGGGCAGGGAACCTTGGTGTTAGGAAAGGACAGAGCAGAACAGTGTTAGGAGCTGATCAAGAGTGAGAGTGGGTCAAAGGGAAGGACAGAGACTCAAACTGGATCTGAGCAGTTGGA
>JADRCD010192605.1:948-18916 GCA_019843815.1 Montemys delectorum
TCTCTCTCTGTGTGTGTGTGTGTGTGTGTGTGTGTGTGTGTGTTAGTAACCAAAACCAAGGTATCAGCCATGCTAAAAGTAAACTAGTCTACCAGGGATGTATATTCCTAGTCACTAAGGGATACCGAAACAGCTGTCTATTTTTAAGATAAGAAAGAGACAGTGAGACTTTCATAAGCCTGGAGTTGTAGGTTTACTGTAGGATTCTATTTTGTTTGTTTGGTAGGTTGGTTTTGTTTTGTTGTTTGTTTGCTTACTTGCTTATTTGCTTGATTTGGTGTTTTGACACAAGAACTGAATATTATTCCTGATTCAACTTACCCGGTCCCAGAAACAGGGAAATTGGTTTTGAGAAAGCCCTGAAACCATCATACTGTTCTTAACTCTGATGTTTCATTCATTTAAAATCTCCCATGTTTAATTGTTTTGGACTTTACATATAAAATGAAGATGAAAGTCACAGGATATATTGATACCTTAAATGATAACTCTGAGACAAAGAAACAAAGAGACTAACAGTAAGGTTTCAGCTCTATACCAGGAAAGGGGAAGTTATGATTTCTAAAATTAGAGGAGTAGGAGCCTGAGGCATGAGCCATCTTTATCTTGAAAAGGACTGAGGTTCAATTCCAAGTACTCACATGGCAGCTCACAACCATTCACATTTCTAGTTCTTGGGGATCCATCATTCTCTTATGCTGTCTATGGGCACCAGGTATGCATGTGGTACAAATCAAATGAATAAATAAACCTTTTTTAAAAAGTCAAGAGGATTAGCTGGTATTGGGGAAAAGCATGCATGATTTGTGCTTATAAAAAGGCCAAAGCTTTTGACTAATATTCACTTAATAGTGAATATTAGTTCATGCCTTTTGGGGCTTGAGTTACCTCACTCAGGATATTTTCTAGTTCCAGTCATATGCCTGAAAAATTCATGATGTCCTCATTTTTATTAGCTGGATAGTATTTTATTATGTAAAAGAACCAAATTTTCTGTATCCATTTTCCATTGTGAGACATCTGGGTTGTTTCCAGCTTCTGGCTATGAAACAACTATGTTCATAGGCTACTGTGAACACAGTGGAACACATGCGCCTGTGGTACAGTGTGAGGCCTAGTGGCTTGCTGCTGTGGCCTGGGTCTCTCTCTCCCAGTGCCTCATGGCTTTCTCTCCACTGGGGCCTGTGGCAGAGCAAGTTAGTCAAAAAAGAGGCAATGTATAAATGAGATATTTTATTATAGGAAAGAGAAAATAAGCCAGTCATGTAGAGAGAAAGAAAGGACAGGAAGTAGAGAGAGAGAAGGCAAGAGAGGAAAGAGGGCAAGAGAAGAACAAGGAGCAAGAGAGGAAGAAAGGAACCAAGAGAGAGGGGAAGAAAGGAAGCAAGAGAAGACAAAGAGTAACAGAGGGAGGAGAGGGCAAACCACCCTTTATATTGTATGACACATAGCTATCTATGGGGTAGGCCATGCCTGGCTGTAGTCAGAGGACTGGGGGTAGGGTCCAGCTAGAATAGTGGGAGCATGGGGCATTGTCTACCTGATAGAGCACACATCTCCTGCGGGGAGCAGCTGTAAGAGGTTGTGATAGAAATGGGGGCCAAAAACTCAGGAGTTATAGCCAAACTCCTTCCACCTCCTCCAGGCAGAAACTGCCCACTAGGACTCTGGGGTTCTAGGCCTATTACTCGACTGATCCTAAGTTGCCTAAACAGACCACTGCCCTACAGTACAGTGGGACATTTGGGTATTTGCTCAACAGTGGCGTAACTTGATCTTCAGGTAGATCTATTTCCAGTTATCTGAGGAACCTACAGATTAATTTCTAGAGTGGTTGTACCAGTTTGCAATCCCACCAGCAATGGAGGAATGTTCTTCTTTCTCCACATCCTCGACAGCATGTGCTATCCCTTGAGTTTTTTATCTTAGCCATTCTAATTGGTGTAAGATGGAATCTCATGGTCATTTTGATTTGCATTTCCATGATGACTAAGGACTTTGAACTTTTCTTTAAGTGCTTCTCAGACATTTGAGATTCCTCTGTTGTGAATTCTCTGTTTTGCTCTAGACCTCATTTTTTTTTATTCAGTTGTTTGTGTTTTAAGAGGTTAGTTTCTTGAGTTCTTTATTTATTTTGGCAATCTATCAAATGTGGGGTTAGTGAAGAGTTTTCTCAATCTGTAGGTTGCCAATTTTTCATATGTCCTTTGCCTTACAGAAGCTTTTCATGAAACTGAAAAGCTTCTGTACTTCTTGATCTTAGAGCATTAGCCATTGGAGTTTAGTTTTGGACATTTTCCCCTATGTCAATGACTTCAAAGCTCTTTCCTACTTTTTCTTCTATTAGAATCATTGTATTCAGTTTTATGTTGAGGTCCTTGATCCACTTGGTCTTGAGCTTTGGGTAAGGTGACAAATAGGGGTCTATTTTCATTTTTCAACATACAGAATGCCAATTGAACCAGCACTATTAATTGAAGATGGTTTCTTTTTTGCATTATGTGTTTTTGGCTTCTTTGTTGAAAACCAACTGTCCATAAGAATGTAGGTTTATTTCTGGGTCTTTAATTCTATTCCATTGATCAATATGTTTGTCTCTGTACCAACACCATGCAGTTTGTATTGTGTTTGCTTTTTAGTGCATCTTGAGAATTGGGTTGGTGATTCTTCCAGAAGTTCCTTTATTGTTGACAATTGTTTTCACTATTATATGAAATTGAGAATTGTTCTTTCCATGTCTTTTAAAAATTGTGTTGGAATTTTTTTTTCAGACAGGGTTTCTCTGTGTAGCCCTGGCTGTCCTGGAACTCACTCTGTAGACCAGGTTGGCCTCGAACTCAGAAATCCACCTGCCTCTGCCTCCCAAGTGCTGGGATTAAAGGCATGTGCCACTATCACCCGGCTTGTGTGTGTGTGTGTGTGTGTGTGTCTGTGTGTGTGTGTGTGTGTGTTGGAATTTTGATGGGGATTACCTTGAATCTGTAGATTGCTTTTGGTAGGATGGCCATATATACTATGTTAATCCTAACAATCCATGAGCATGGGGTATCTCTCCATTTTCTGAGGTCTTCTTCAGTTTCTTTCTTGAAATTCTTGAACTTGAAGTTCTTATCATACAGATCTTTCATTTGCTTGGTTAGAGTTACCCCAAAGTATTTTATATTATTTTAAAGGGTGTTGTTTTGCTATTTTCTTTGTCAGCCTATTTTTTATTTGTATAAAAGAAGGCTACTGATGTGTTTGAGTTAATTTTATATCCAACCCATTTGCTGAAGTTGTTTATCAGGTGTAGAAGTTCTCTGGCAGAATTTTTGGAGTTGATTATGTATATTAACATATCACCTGCAAACAATGATATCTTGACTTTGTCTTTGCAAATTTGTATCACTTTGATCATCTTTTGTTGTCTTATTGCTCTAGCTAGAATGAAAAGTACTATATTAAATAGATATTGAGAGAGTGGGCACCCTTGCCTCATCTCTGATTTTAGTGGAATTGCTTCAAGAACCTTTCCATTTAATTTGATGTTGTCTGTTGGTTTGCTGCATGTTGCTGTTATTATGTTTAGGTATGTGTCTTGGACTCCTAATTTTCCCAATAATTTTAACATGAAGAGGTGGGATATAATCCACAGAACTCAAGAAGATCAACAAGCAGAAGGTTCCAAGTGAGGATGCTTTTATCCCACTTGGGAAGGAGAAGAAAACAATCACAGGAGGCAGAAGAATGGAGGAACATGGGTAGGAAAGGACAGAGGGAGGGGAAAGGGAGACATCATTAGGTATGGCTAGGGGGTGGGAGAGACAGAAGAGAAGTGCTTAGGGCTAGCAAAGTGAATGGAAATATGCAATCTTGGGGATTGTAGGGGATCCTCTAGAAAGTACCAGAGACCTGAGAGGTGAGAGACTCTCAAAACTCAAAGGGAATAACATTAGATGAAATGCTTGACACTGGCAGAGGAGGAATCTCCAGTAGAAAAGACAGAGAATTTACTCTAGGGATGAGGTTGCCACCCCACAGTCAAAATTACTGACCCAGAATTGTCCCTGTCTATAAGAACTGCAGGGACAACAATGGAGAAGACACTGAAGAAAAGGCAGTCCAGTGACTAGCCCAACTTGTGATCCATCACAAAGGGAGGCTCCAAGGCCTGACACTATTACTGATACTATGGTATGCTTACAGACAGAAGCTTAGCATGGCTGTCCTCTGAGAATCCCAACAAGCAGCTGACTGAGACAGCTACAGATACCTGCACCCATTGATTGGACTGAAGTCAAGAACCCCTCTGGTTGAATTAGGGAAAGGCTGGAAGAAGCTGAGAAGGAGGGTAACCCCATATGAAGACAAGCATTCTCAACTACTCTGGACCCCTGAGATTTCTCAGATAGTGAGCCACCAACCAGGCAGCATACATGAGCTGGTCCAAGGCCCCAGATACATAGACAGCATGGGACTTCCTGGTCTAGCCTTAGTGGGAGAAGACCCACATAACTCTGGAGAGACTTGAGGGTTAACCCAGGCAGTGGGGAGGCCTGAGAGTGGAGGGGATGAACAACCTCTTGGAAACAGAAGGGGAGGAGGAAAGGGTTGAGGAAGTGTGGAAGAGCAGACCAGGAGGGGGCAATGGCTGAACTATAAAAAGAAAAAGTAATTTAAAAAGCCAAAGTTTTAAACATTGGCTAGGCAATTTCTCAATAAGTCAAGATTTCAGAAAGACAAAAACTTTTAGGTATAAACTGGACTTTAAGATGAGGTTATTTAAATATGACTTGAGAATGTATCCATTAAGCAGTAAATACATGAACAAAAACAAACATCTTATAGGGATAGTTAGTAATCTGGAGAATGGGAAATGTGAAGTAGATTAAGAGTGAGTTTTAATTTTATTGGAGAAAGCACCTGTTTCTGGAAGAGTGTGTGCTGCATTGCCTCTTGATATCCAATCCCAAATACAGTCGCCTCAGCTGTGTCCTATATAGGACTTGTCACTTGAAAGCAATGTTTCACATCGTAACTCACCAGCAGGATCCTGGTTAAGAGTAAACCTCTGGAAAACAGTAGCTCATTCATGGAGAATAGCCACAGGATCCAAAACCTGCGGGGCAGGAATGTGGGTGACTAGGTGTGGCATTGCAGTGACTTCAATGTTGAAAGCCAGTGAGTTGCTTACTTTCATTTTACTATCAGTAATTAGAGAAAAATCAGTCTCAAGTCTAATATCGATAATTTCCATTGTTAGAAATTATGTTTATAAGTCTTTCTTATCTCTTGAGGTCTATTATCATCTGTTTTAAAGTTATTTTTATGACATTTTATTTATTATGTGTGTGCATTCGTTAATGTCATGGTGTATATGGAGGTCAGAGGACAGATTGCAGAAGTCCATTCTATCTTTCTATCATGTGGTTACCAGTGATCAAACTCAGTTATACTCATTGAGCAGCTTGCTTTTTAATATCATCTCTTGCTTTTTTTCCTAATTTTTTCAATCAATTTTTCAATCAATTTTTCCTAATTTTTTCAATCAATTAATTTCATCAATATGAAATTATATTCAACTCTTTCAATAATCTTAGTGCCTTCTTCATTTCCAGTCAAACCCTATCTATATCAAAGCAGAGTGAGCAATTCTGACAACTTCCCCCACACACTCCATAGTATGATTATTTTCCAATTTTTAGAACTATTATTATGAGTTGTTTCTGATCTTTAATTCATATTCTTTTAATTTTAAGTAATTTTTTCATATAATTTTTTTATTATTGTTCCCCTTTCCCAGTTCCTCCCAGATACTCCCCCAGCTTGCTACTCACCAAATTATGCTTTCCATCTCACTCTGAAGAATATTATAGCAAATAAGAAAAAGACCAATAGGACAAAAAGTATACAAACAAACAGAAACCATGGAGTTCATTTTGTGATGGCTATATACTTCTGAGCATGGAGCCTTACCAGGAGTATGGCTGATACACCAAGACAAATGAATAAAATCTGATTTTTTCCTTTGCAAGCAAGTATCCACTGCAAATAGCTTCTTGGGTTAAGTTAGGGAGCCTGAATCTACTGTCCCCTCTCAGTGCTGGGACCCTACCTGGCATGAACCTCTGCAGGTCTTCTGCATGCTTCCCCAGTTTCTGTGAGTTCATATATGTATCAGCCTTGCTGAATCTGGAAGTCATTGTTACCTTGGAGTCACCCAACAACTTTGGCTCATACAATCTTTATTCATCCTTTTCTACAAGGCCTTGAGCTGAGGTGTCTAATCATCATATTTAAGACTGAGTTTTCCCAACTCCCTTGCTCTTTGCACATTATCTGGTCAATTCTCATTGCTACGAAGCTTTTCCACTGTGGGTTGAGTGAGTTAGGGTAAATTATTAGTAGTCATTTTGTTATGTTTCATTTATTAGAATATTAATAGTAGGTGTTCCAAGGAGGCACATAATCTATCTAGTTTCAAGGTTAGCTACATTAACAGTGTCAGATATGAGTACTATCTCATACATTGGCCCTTAAATCCAACCAAAATGGATTGGCTACTGGCAGAACATTTGTGCCATGGCTGTGCGAATATATTCAGTTTCTGTAGGTCACAGGGTTGTGGCTGGGTAATAGTGATGACTACCATTCTCCTCCTTTCTACATGGAGAGTACTTTCCAGCACTGCGAATGCTAGTCAGTAGGGACAGAATTTCTTGTCTAATATCTAGTCTATAAGCTGGACTTCTTTATGTTTGATGACATAAGTAAAGCACTGCCTTCAGCAACAAGACCTTATCATCAGGTTGTGGAAAGTGACTCCCCATATTATTGAGCAAGATGATGACTGACTATCAACCTCAGGAAGGTTGATGCTGGTGAACATTTTGGAACAATTTTTATTGGTGTCCTATGAGGGGAAATATCTCTGGCACGATCTTAGTGGAAATATAAAGATTAACAAACATATTTTATGAGTTTCAGTATAAAAGGAAGAATACAATTTGGGATAAAAATGAATATGAAATCAGGAGTAAAGATTTATGACTAAAATAAGAGATGTTAAAACACACATAATAAGCTAACAAATACAATTTAGTGGAGAGGACAAACTCCCTAATAACGGAAAGGGACACTTGCAAAAATAGCATTCTTTAAAGCTGTGTCTTCACTAGCTGTAGATGAGAAGGGAACCAAAGGTTGTTTGAGCGGAGGCAGAAAAAGTAAAATATGGAACAAAAATTCCTCACCTAAAAAAGCCAGGAAGTAGATGAAGAGTGTGGAAATGAGGTGTCACTCCCGAAACATTTACCTTCTATTTTCTTTTTTAAAATAATTTTACATATGCATTTTTCTTTAGTTTCTTTTTATTCATTCACTTTACATCCCAATATCAGCTCCACTCTACTCCTAGTACCCCTAACACATGTACTCCCTGCCTTTAACCCTCTTCAACGATACACACATGCTACCCACCCCAATCCACCCTCACCCTGACCCCCATCCCTACCCCTGGCACATCATGACACTGGCCAGTCCTCTCTCCCTGAGGCCAGACAATGCAGCCCAGTTAGGTGAATGGAATATGGAGGCAGGCAACAAATTCAGGAACAGACTCTTCTCCACTTGTTGGGGGACCCACATGAAGACCAACCTGCATATCTGTTACATTCTTGCAGGAGTCCTGGTATTGGTCTTTGGATACTCTCCCCAATATTTTCATAAGACAATTCGAGCTCCATCTCATTGGCTGTGGGTCTCCACATCTTTTCTCATAGGCTGCTGGGTGGACCCTTGCTTAGGACAGTTTTACTGGGCTCCTGTCTGAAAGCATAACAGAGTGTCATTAAGAGTGTCAGAGCTTGGTTCTTGCCAATGGGATGGGTCTCAATTTGGGACAGTCATTGCTTGGTTATTCCCTCCATCTGTGCTCTATCTTTTTACCTGCATATCTTGTAGGCAGGACATATTTTGGATCAAAAGTTTTGTGGGTGGGTTGTCCTAACTTATAACCTGGGTGTCCTTACTGGCTACAGGAAGTGGGCACTTCAGGATCCATATTCCTGTCTGCTAGGAGTCTCAGTTAGAGTTACTCCCATATGTCTCCAGGGACCTCCCTCCATCCCAGATCTCTAGAAGGTCCTAGTAATCCCCTCATTTTCATTTTTTTCTCCTCTGTTCTCTGTAACATCTCCCCTTCCCATCTGCTCTCCTAATCAGTTCTCTCCCTCCATCCACTTTCAATATCTATTTCTTTCCCCTTATGAGAAAGATTCAACCATTTTCCCTTGGACCCTCTTTTTCACATGGCTTCTTTGAATCTGTTGATTATGGCATGGTTAACCTGTACTTCATGGCTAATATCAACTTATAAATCACTACATACCATGTATGGCTTTTTGGAACTTGGATTGCCTCACTCTGGATGATGTTTTCTGGTCCTATCCATTTTCCTGAAAAAATTCATGGTGTCTTTGTTTTTAATAGCTAAATAGTATTCCATTGTGTATCCATTTTTTGGTTAAGGAACACCTAGGTTGTTTACAGTTTATGGCTGTTGTGAATAAAACCAATATGAACATAGTTAAGCAAGTGTCCTTGCTGCATGGATAGAGCATCTTTTGCATATATGCTCAGTAGTGCTATAGCTGAACCAATTTCCAATTTTCTGAGAAACCACCAAATTGATTTCCAGAGTTGTATAAGTTTGTACTTTCTCCCTACCTCTGTCTCTCTGTCTCTGTCTGTCTCTGTCTCTGTCTCTGTCTCTGTCTCTGTCTCTCTCTCTCTCTCTCTCTCTCTCTGTCTCTTTGAGACAAGGTTTCTCTGTATGTCCCTGGCTGTCCTGGAACTCACTCTGTAGACCAGGCTACCACGCTGACCTCAAACTCAGAAATCTGCCTGCCTCTGCCTCCAAAGTGCTGGGATTGAAGGCGGGTGCCACCACTGCCCGGCTATAAGTTTGCACTTTCACCAGTAATGAAGAAGTGTTCCTTTTGCTCCACATCCTTGCAGCAAGTGCTGTCCTTTGAGTTTTTATCTTAGCCATTCTAGTGGGTATAAAGTAGAATCTCAGAGTTGTGTTGAGTTGCATGTCCTGTTTGACCAAGGATTTGAACATTTTTTAAGTGCTTCTTGGCCATTTGAGATTCCTCTGATAAGAATTCTTTGTTTAGCTCTATACCTTAGTTTTCAATGGTGTTATTTGGTTTGTTGGTGTCTAGTTTTTTGTGTTCTTTACATATTTGGATAGTACCTTTTGTCAGATGTGGGTTGGTAAGGATCTTTACCCAATCTCTAGGCTATTGTTTTGTCCTATTGATAGTGTTATTTTTCTTACACAAACATTTTAGTTTCATGATTTCCCATTCATTGTTAATTTTAGAGCCAGAGCCATTGGTGTTCTGTTCAGGAAGATGTCTCCTATACCAATACATTCAGGGATAGCCCTAACTTTCTTTTCTATTAAGTTGTCATATCTGGTTTTATGTTGAGGTCTTTGATCTATTTGGAATAGAGTTTTGTTGGTTTATTTCTGGGTGTTAAATTCAATTCCATTGATCAACCTGTCTATTTCTATACAAATACCATGTAGTTTTTATTACTATTTCTCTGTAGTACAGTTAGAAGCCTGTTAGTTTTGCTATTTTCCTGTTTAGTTTCTGTCTCAATAATCTGTCCATTGGTATGTTGAAGTCTCCCACTATTAATGTGTGGGGTTCAATGTGTGATTTAAGCTTTAGTAATGCTTCTTTTATGAATGTTGGTGCCTTTGCATTTGTGGCATAGATGCTCAGAATTGACATGTCCTCTTGGTGGATTTTTTCTTTAATGTGTATAAACTGTCCTTCACTATTGATATTGAGATATATTAATGAGCAATGATTGTTGTTTCCTGTTATTTCAGTGTTGGTGGTAGATGAGTGTGTGACTCTCCATATGTGTGTGTGTGTTTCTCTTCTATTGGTTTTAATGGTGTGAAATTATTTATTTTGTTTTCATAAGTGCAGTTAGCCTCACTAGGTTTTTGTTTTTCTAGTTTCTTCTATAGGGATAGGTTAATGGAAAAATATTTAAATTTGGCTTTGACACGGAATATCTTGCTTTCTCTATCTCTGACGATTTAAAGTGTTGCTGGATATGATAATCTAGGCTGACATCTGTGGTTTCATAGGGTCTGCAAGACTTCTGCCCAGGCCCTTGTAGCTTTTTGAATCTCATATAAGAAACTGAGCGTAATTCTGATAGGTCTGCCATTATATGTTGCTTGGCCTTTTTCCCTTGCAGCTTTTAATATTTTTCTTTGTTCCGTACATTTATTATTTTGATTATTTTGTGGCAGGATGATTTTCTTTTCTGGTCCAGTCTATTTGTTATTCTGTAAGTTTTCCTCTGTACATTTAGTGTTTTGATTATTATGTTACAGGATGATTTTCTTTTCTCAGCCAATCTATTTGGTGTTCTGAAAGCTACTTGCATATTTGTAGGCATATCTTTCTTTAGGTTAGGGAAATTTTCTTCTATAATTTTTGAAGATGTTTTCTGGAACTTTGAGCTAGTAATCTTCTCCTTCTTCTATTCCTATTATTCTTAGGTTTGGTCATTTCATAGTTTCCAAAATTTACTAGACAGCTTGTGTTTTGAACTTTATAAATTTTCTGTTTTCTTTGATCTATGTATCAATTTCTTCTATAGTAACTTTTATGCCTGAGAGTCTGTCTTTTATCTCTTGTACTCTGTTAGTGATACTTATGTCTGCAGTTCCTGTTCTCCCTCCTACATTTTCCATCGCTGGCTTCGTTTGTATTTTCTTTATTGTTTTTACTTCCATTTTCAGTTCTTGGACAGTTTTGGACATATCTTTTACCAGTTTGATTGTATTTCCATGTACTTCATTATAATAATTTGCTTTCTCTTTTAATGCCTCTATCTGTTTGAATACATTTTCTTTTATTTCTTTAAAGATTTATTTATTTCCTCTTTAAAGTCCTTGATGATGTTTATAAGATTGTGTTTAAGATCCCCTTCTTGTGCTTCAGTTTCCTTAGTGTCTAGCCTTGCTCTAGCAGGATAGGTAGGATCTGGTGGTACCATCTTGCCCTGGCTCTTGTTGATTTTGTTCTCACACTGTCCTTTAGGCATCTGGTTTTCTCTGCTGATGGCTGGGTGATCCTTATGATAGCAGGACTTCTTGGCAACGCAGGGGGAATCAGGATCCATATAACAAAGGTCAGGGGACCCAGCTCAGCTGACTCTGACTTAGGCTGATCTTACTGGGTAGGATTGGTGGGCTTGCAGGCTGATAGCACTTGAAACCCTTATAGCCTTTTCTGCTAGCTATGCCCAGGCAAACCTGACTGAGAGGGAATGGTGGTGTGTGTTTCTAAGCTTGGTAGTCGTGGAAGTCTTGGAGCCTCCTAGGTCTGCACACAACTCACTTCTTCCCTGAACATACCTTCTTTATCTTGCCCCCACCTTCTAAAATATTCAGAAAATCCAATAACTAAGTCCATTACATGACATATTTCATATTCAAACCACAACAGTGTCAGCAATAGTGAAGGCAGATAATAACTGCATGAAAACTAAGATTGTCTTCAGACTAACCATGTTTCAAAGGAACTCAGACTTTAAGGATAAAAGGGAAACAGTGCCTAGAAACCTCCTTGAAGATGAAGAAGGACATCATTCCATCTTTATGGCCAGTTGAGTATTGAATATGCAAGATGAAAAACTTTTACTTCTGAGGATGTCATGGAAGGTTAAGAGTTCTCAGGAGAAAACATAGCCCAGAAATAAACTTGAAGATAGGTTTTGGTTATATAGGATGTAACAAAGGGGTAGGAGGAGGTGCTGTAATGAGAGCTCAGTGGTTAAGAGCAGTTGCTGCTCTTCCAGGGAACCAAATTTCTGTACCCAGAACCCACATGGGGCAGTTTTCAACTGATACCCTCTCTGGATTTTATGAGGATGTTGTATAGATGCACATGAATAAAAATATAAGTAAATCTTTTAAAAAATCAAACAATATCAGAGTAAAATTCAGAACTGAGGGATAATGTAGAAATGCTGGCATATAGCTAGTGAT
Source organism: Montemys delectorum (assembly GCA_019843815.1). Classification (NCBI taxonomy): domain Eukaryota; kingdom Metazoa; phylum Chordata; class Mammalia; order Rodentia; family Muridae; genus Montemys; species Montemys delectorum. The sequence continues at coordinate 13,019 of JADRCD010192605.1, forward strand.
TAGGAAGTTCATAACAGAAGAGCCACACCTCAGCATTGGGTATCAGGATTTTCAGATGGAAGTGAGATCAGTGGAGAAACAGTCCCACCATGATGTTTTGCTAATGGGGATATTTAGTCACAAAATAGAGTATTTTCTCTTGATTTTCAAAAACATACTAGTTTTTCTTTCTCCTCTTGGAGATTTTGATAATATCTCTATCTGTTCCATTGACTAGAATTATGATAGAGTTTTTCAAAGTAGTATGTAATAATTAGGCTTATTCCTAATTGTGCAAAATTTCTGACACTTTAATTATAACAAAATTCATAGAATTAAACCCAATTGCAATATAATAGGTTTACAATCCTTATGAAAAGGAACATAATAAGGATATTGATGATTTATTTAACTCAGAATTGCTTTACACTTCCTAATATGATCTTTTTAGGAAAAAAGTGCAAAGCCATGCCTGGTGGCACATATATTTAATTTCCAGACTCAGGATGCTGAAACAGGTGATCTCTCAGAGTTCTATGCCAACCTAAGCTCCATAGAGAGACTTTCCCTCAGTAATAATAAGCAGTAGTAGTTAATAATAATAATAACAAATAGTGATGATTGATGGTGATAATGATGATGGTAGAAAGCTTGGTGGTGGTGGCATATATCTTTAATCCCAGCACTCAGAAGCCAGAGGCAGGCAGATCTTTGAGTTCAAGGCCTACCTGATCTACAAAGTGGGTCCCAGACCAGCCAATTCTATCACAAAAAAATAGATAGATAGATAGATAGATAGATAGATAGATAGATAGATAGATGAACAAATAAAATATAACAAGTCTTGAGAAATAAACAAAGATTGTACTGTGAAGTTTTGTTTGCATTTCTATAATCATGGCTGCAAAATACAAAACCTCAATCTACCCATGACAATTCTGTCTCAAAGATAGATGAAAAACAAAGGATAGAATATTTTGCAAATCTCCCCCCACTCTCTTTTATTTTTTCTCATCTGTCCAAATAATGGGTAAAAGGTTTTAATTATTCAAAATACGACACAATGTCCCATGCTCATCATAATGTCATCATATGCATCCCTAAGTCGAAAATAAATATCTTTGTCTAAGACTTCTTTTTATCTGCCCATCCTCCTCTTCTTCCTCTTCTTCATTTGTTAAAATAATATTTGGAGCTGCAAAGATAGCTCAGTAGTTGAGAGCACTCTCTGCCTTTACAGCAGATTCAACTTGCATTTGCATCGCCATGGAGGCAGCTCACAAGCAGCTGCAATTCTAGTGATCTGAGACCCTCTTACAGCCTCAGAAGGCACTACACAGACATGCTGCACAGATAGACATAGAAACAACATGACAGACATAAAATAAACAGATATTAAAACCAATAAAGTTTGTTTAGTAAAATAAATAAACAATAAAGTTCTATTTGATTTACACTAAACTCTTTAAACTTCTAAGCCTCTCAAGATGGAGAATTTTTTGTTATTATTAGTTCAGACTGCTTTGAAATCTTCTTCCAATCTCATCATTGCCAAGAGTATACTCACAGGTAGGTTTTACCATACTTGGTTTATTACAAGAGTTTCTATGAGATTTTAAAGACAATTGCTGAAACAAGACATAGAAACAGATTCTTTCTTAAGAGGACAAATCTTAAGACAAGAATGAGGAAAAAAGGAACACACACAAGATGTACAAACAACAGGAAAGAGACATTTAAATCCATTCTTTCTTAGAGGAATCCATCTAGACAGAAATAGAAGCATTTTGGATAGCTCTTTCATGTGTTCCTATTCTCATGGGTCAAGGGTCAGTACAAGGACCTTAATTCCTCTGCACTTTAGGGGATTCTACTAGTCTTGGTAACTGCTGAGAAATCAGAATTCTAATATGTCTGTTCAATGTAGATTTGGATACTTGAGATGTTAAGTGTATCTTATTGAAGATCCCACAAGCTGGGTGAAGGTGTGGCTTTTGCCTCAGGATATATTAGCTGTTCGTATTTAAAGATACAACAGTAGCAATGGCCAAGCCACATTAGAATCATGAACACTTTTAGCAGGACTGCTCCACCTGAAAAGCTGGATAATGGACAGCGTCAAATGAAGCTGGTTAAATTTAGTTAAAGGAAGGGCTCTTCCCTTCAGTCTCCCAAATATGCTTCCACTCTCTTTTACACATTGCCTTCATTGAGAGAGGTGTCACACATCTGATCCTTCAAAGCATGGTAAAATAGTATTCCAAAAGACTGAAGGATGATAAAATGAACTGTGTCCCCCTGATGTTACATGTGTTTCTCAATTAATATTTATTATATTTATCTTTTACTAATAAGTTAAGTTATGATTTTCTGGACTAGGATTTTAGTCTTAACTGCTTTTCTACTTGTTTTACCATTCTTTCCTCTCAAAGGATCTAAGTTCTTGGCTGTCCGATCATCACAATAGGGGGATGATACAGCTCTATATTTCAACATTCACATTTTTTTACCAACAATTAAGAGACCATTATTTTCTAATCTTTGCTTCTAGATATACTATTTTCCTTAACTATGATATCAACTGCAGCTGATTTTGGCCATTATTTATTATGCCCATGAGAACAGTAGCTCCTTTATTTCCCTTCTGGTCCACCAGTGGAAGCCAGATGGCAATAACAGATTCTAATTAAATGGAAATTTTTTTCTGTATCTGCTAACAGAAGTGTCCTATTCCTTTTTAGGAGCCAGAATATCTAACTTGGCAAGACTAACTTTGTGAAGATAGAAAAAAATTATAAAAGAGTGATTTGAGTTATGGTAAGAAAGCTGGATGATTCTTCCTTCTGTTTCCTCCTGGACCTCAGGCTCTTGGAAACACAGAGTCATATATCAGCTGCTGGTTTGGTGAGCATACTGCCTTCTATAGGACAGTTCTTAAATTAAAAATGTCTTCTTAAGCTGACAGACTGGGACTTCAAAATGTCATTCCACCAGTGTTTCCTTATAGGTGAAGTAAAAACAGACAACTCCATATTTTCAAGAATCTTTGCCAAAAATGGGTTCCTTTGTCTAAATTATTATTGTATGGGCAAGCTTGGCCATTCTAATTTCTTGGAATAAAGACAAACCCAAATTATATATATATATTACATATTATGTGTTATAATATTATATATAATATATATTATGTAATATATTATTGTGTAAATATAATGTTATATATATTATATATAATATATATATATATATATATGTATTCAGAAGAATTTCAACCTCCTTCCCAATGTCCAGCGAAACCAAACATCACCCAGAGTCTGACTTATTTTATTTAGTCAGGTGACATGTTGCAGGCACAAGCTTAGAACTAGAAAATGACATGTAGACACGTAGGACTTAATAATGACAATGGCTTTATTTGCCTTGACGGGTGAAACACTGGTTGTTTAACTTATACAGAACCAACAATTATTCTCTGTGCGTATACAACCAAAGCATTGGTATGGTTAAGAGGAGATGGCTGAAAACTATGGACACAAAAAAAAAAGCCATGCTAACCTGATTGGGCACTATGTCCTCTCTGATGAGTTAAAGCATAAATAGAAAGGCTCCTCAGAGTTTTGACCTTTGACCATAGGTACAAGCACTTAATGCATTCCCAGTGTTCTCACTTCTCTTCTAAGTCAAGTCCCTTAATTAGCAAATTAGTACATTCCTCACTAACCTGAATTCAATGTTTATCCATCTATTACCTGTCTTTCTACTCTAAGTGGATTTTCAAATGCAATGACTGAATACTTTGACTTGGAGAATTATTGTCTTCCACAGTTTGCTTCAATGCCATTTATGGTATAAGGAAACAGTCAATTTAGATATGAACCAGGCCTGAGTACTGCTCATGCTCCTCTGATAAATACAAGAAATCCACAAGAAATCATCCTATGATGGTAGAGGCATGGGTGAGAAGGAATGCATTCATGACCTAATGGTTCTGAGTGGGTTAGACTGTGCTTGTTCCCACTAAAGTTCTTGTATTGGAAGCCTAATGTCCATATGACAGTATTGAGAGTTAATAATACTTTAAAAGATGATATCTAGTGATAGTTGATAGGTTGAGATTGTTCTCAAAGAATTCAGACAAATTTATTATTAAAAGCAAAGCAACAACAATATGTGTGGCCCCTCCTCTTGCTTTGAGTTCATCAGTATTGTGCATATTCCAATTATTATATGTCACCATGACAACCTCAAAGCAGAGATAATGTTGGTACTGTTCACTCAGTAACTTCTACTCCTTAAACTACTTAACCTTATGTGTTTCATTATTGTAAAAGGAATGGGCTCATGCAGTCAATATGTAATTTACTTTTTCCATGTAATTTAAATTACCTTCTAGACTTGCACCAACCAGTCTTGAATGTATCATATCTATGCTAACTTTGAGTTAATGATATTATAAAAGCTCCCAGTTTATAATGAGTAGCCCAAATTCATAGCTTCTCAGTATCCAATTATCAGTCACTCAGCCTCTACTGGGCCTACAGAGATGAAGGAAGAAGTCAGAAAATCTCATGCCTGTAATTCCTGTACTTCGGAAATTGAGGCAAGATAATTACCAAATTGTTCTATACAGTAAGTTTCAGGAGAGCCTCAGCAACAGAATAAGGCCTTGTGTCAGACAACATATACAGGGAACTGTTGTTTCAATAATGAATAATCCTCTATTAACAGAAGTCTTGTTCCCATGCCCTGAAGGACTGTGCAACCTCTTTGTGGGTTGGGTAAGATGTGCTGCAGCAAATTACTCTTCACCTCACAAAAGAATCCCCAGGATTCCTGGACCAGTGGATTCTCCAGAAACATCCATTCACCTGCCAAAACATTGTAGACAGTATCTTCTTTTTTCTGAAAAATGTACATTTTATAGTTTTAAAGAGGTTTCACTTTCTTCTCCGAAGTATAACTAGCCTGATATTATCAATACAGTAAAATAGACTGTGTGCTTTATTCTGGCGAATGCATATTCAAACTGATTTTCAACACAATGGACAAACACTATCTCTTCATTGCTTCAAGAGAAATTCCTCAAACAAACAAACAAACAAACAAAACTAAGCAAGCAAGCAAACAAACAACACTCCCCCTCCAATGTTGTAACTTTGTTGCCTTTGTGATGACTCATGACTTACATCATCTGTGATTGGCTGTGTCACTTGGATAGTCCTTGATAATCTATCAACTTCCTCCACAACCAAACAAGATTTAGCAAATTTTGATATGTAAATGAAGTGTTATTATAATTAGAACCTGTATCCTTATCTTATTCAACTGTTTGTTTTGTGAACAACCCCTGTATTTTCCATCTAGGTTGATTAATATTTTCTAATTTTTCTGTGTCTACTACATTAGAGAAATCTCCACCTTCTTTCCTCCAGAATGATTGTAAACCATGCATTAGAGGACCAGCATGAGGAAATCTCCAGCTGCTAAGTTTCCAACTAAATATATGAGGTTCAGGAAAATTGTCTTGTAAAAGACCCAAAACACTCACTGGACCAAACATAAAGCAATTTGGTAAAATATTCTTTGGCCTCTGTAAACGCCTACTGTACTCAGAAAATCATAGTGGTGGGTCTGCTTCACTGGTACTTTTATACTAGCCACACATCTTGGAAAAGGAAGCACATCTACACAAGAAGTTTTATGAAATCAGTTTTGTGACAGTAATAATTTTGTACAGTTAATAATGCTCTGAGTACTTCCTCAAGAGCCCTTGTATTTGTTTTCAATCAATAAGCTTTCTCAATGAACTACATATCTGCGACCAGAGATGAATCATAATTTTCCATTCCAATACTTGATATCAGTTTATATCATAGCCAAATTTCTTCTTTTCCTTTCTTTTCTTTTCTTTTCTTTTCT
>JADRCD010192606.1:0-32094 GCA_019843815.1 Montemys delectorum
GAGGAGGAAGAGGAGGAGGAGGAGGAAGAGGAGGAGGAGACAGAGGAGGAGGAAGAGGAGGAGGAGGCAGAGGAGGAAGAGACAGAGGAGGAGGAAGATGAGGAGGAGGAAGAAGAAGAAAGCCAGGTAAAGCTTTCCTCTGTGGTCTCTCCTTCAGTTCCTGCCTCCAGTTCCAGCCTTGAGCTCTGGCCTTGGCTTCCCTTAGTGATATGGACACCTGCCCACCTCTGCACCAAGCTGCTTTGGTCATAGTGTTTTTCTCATAGCAGCAGCAAACAAAACAGTTTTCCCAATCCTATATCAATTGTATACTCGTTACAGCGTTATTTTCACACACTAGGCCAACTACACAATATATTTGTACGTTTTCAATTATATTTACTAATCCTTTCACTATGTAACGTTAGCCTGTCCATGCTTTCGTTTTCTTAGACTGTGAAAGCTCTGGCTTGTCTGCCGCATACCATCATTTTTCTTACCTTCAGTTTTGCGTCAGGGTTGAGGATCATCTGGGCTAAGTGAGCAATAGCTCCCGCATCCACCACTGTCTGCGCTAACTCTGGGGAGTGCTTTGAGATATCACTGAGGGCCGAGGCAGCGATCCTTTTCAAAGCAATTTCTGGCTCCTGGATGCACAGAACTAAAAGAGGAATTGCTCCTGCGTCCACCACAGCTTGAGATAATTCTGTTGGGCCAAGAAAAGTGAGTGAGTGAGCGCATGTGGGCAACAGATGCCAGCCAGTTTTCACACAGACAGATATAGTAAGTAGAAAGGATGAGGGTGTATTTGTCTCTATCGACAGCTGCATTTGAAGACAGGATGGTGTGGGTGGTCGCTGCCTCTCTCTCACCCACCACATACACCTGAGGGAAACAAAAAAGAATTCCAAGCATGATTTGTATAATTCATTAATATAATATTCATGATTTATGTTAATTATTGACCACTGAACATGGTGGCACATGCTTCTTTAAAAGGTAAGGCAAGAAGATCAGGAGTTCAGGGCCAGACTCAGAACATAGTAAGCTTGAGGCTAGCCTAGGCTATAAGAGACCCTATCTCAAAAAGAAACACATACCACACAGATCAAACACTGGGCTTAGAAGAATTGAGCCCAAATTGACCTAGAAGTCTTGACTCTGAGGACTAGATCTCATATCAGAAGGTGCCGTGTAAGCAGTCAAAACTAAAAAGCAATCAACAGTGCTACTAGCTATAAAGCTCATGAACCACAATGATGACCAGCCTACAGATACCCCTGATGGTGCAAGAGTGGTACTTTTATCTTGTGGGTGACCAACAGCTGTCTAACTGAATTTAAGGTCTGATCACTAGGAGGGAATTCATGGCTGGAACTATAAACCTAAACAACTACCATGGGCTAGAAAGTTCTAGAGCCCAGACCTGCCATTTTCCTAAATCAATGCAATGTCTTACTGGATTCTAAGTACATATACTTGTACAAAGCAGAGGAAACTTTTACAGAAATCTACAACTGGTCAAAATACAGAGAATAACTGACCAACTGTAGGGTACTCAGCTCCAAATGATATATCCACCATGTAATTCCTACCCCTAGGGCTTAGACAAAAGCACTGAAGATGGGGCAGGAAGACTGTAAAAACCAGAGTTCATATTACAGGTGTGCACATGGCCATGCATGGATTTTATGTGCACACTGGGGATCAAACTCAGATTTTCATGTCTGTCTGACGAGCAATTTTACCCACTGAACCATATCTCATTCTACCAACATAGCAAATCAATGTGTGTTTGTGTACACATGTGCACACATATGCAAAATAATAATAATTGAAAAATAGGTCATTAATTTGAAAGAAATTTCATGTATGTAGTAGGAGATACAGAGTGAGTGGAAATGATAAAGTAACAGTCTCATGTATGAAATTGTCAAAAAATTACTAAAAAGGCTAAATTAAACAAAAAATTCCATTTGACTTAAATTAATATCTCTTTAATATGTGTATACTGGAATATAATAAGCCTAACATTTCTGTCATTGCACTGGCTGGTTTTGTGTGTCAACTTAACACAGGCTGGAGTTATCACAGAGAAAGGAGTTTCAGTTGAGAAAATGCCTCCATGAGATACAGCTGTAAGGCATTTTTCTTAATTGGTGATCAAGTAGGGAGGGCCCCTTGTGAGTGGTACCATCTCTGGGCTGGAAGTCTTGAGTTCTATAAGAGAGCAGGCTGAGCAAGACAGGAAAAGCAAGCCAGTACGGAACATCCCTCCATGGCCTCTGCATCAGCTCCTGCTTCCTGGCCTGCTTGAGTTCCAGTCCTGACTTCCTCTGGTGATCAACAGCAATGTGGAAGTATAAGCTGAATAAACCTTTTCCTCCCCAACTTGCTTCTTGGTCATGATGTTTGTACGAGAATAGAAACCCTGACTAAGACAATCATGAAAATAGAACTAATTCTACTCATGAGTAGACTCAATTCAGTGGTTTCTAAGAGTAAATTACAATTCTAAAAATACAGATAAGGCTAGAGATGAAGTTCGGTGCTGGGTACTTGCCAAGCAACCATTAGCAAAAACCATAAATCATCTTTTGCAAAACAACCATTTCTCTTTATTCTCCCACATATCTTACCCTTTATATAGCAGAGTAGCTATGCAGATGGCTCACAGCAATTATGACAGTCTATATACACAAGACCTGTACAATCCCACCCAGACCAAATCCCAGTATGAAGAGAGGAGGTAGGCAAGAAGTCCCAGCCATATTTCTGCCAATGCTGATTTCCATGGAGCCAGAGCCTGAACCCTACTTTTAAGACACCTCCAGTCAGTCCCGTTCTCCCACCTACTAGCGTAGCAGCTACCTCATCTACTGTAATGATCTGGGACTTGCTGGGAGTCTGAACCCTCAAAACCCAGTGTGGCCCCAGGATTGAAAACCAAATATCACTCCTCTAATCCACAATCTACCAGACTGCAGTAACAACAACTACAGAACTCAACACATACCCAACACAGGCAAGACAAGCTATTCACACAAAGAACTACTACAAACAGTGCACCACCAGGGGCCTAGACCTCAAAAACACAAACATGAACAGCTAAGACAATAAGTCATCTCCAGAAAGCAGGACTCCTACTATAATATTCTTTGATAAAAGGACATTAGCTGAAGCACAAAAACAAAAGCTTCAAAATAGCAATTATGAATCTGTTCAAGGATCCTAAAATGGGTATAAATAAATGCTTCAACAAAGACTATGGAAACACAAAAATTTTAATTAAATAATATAAATAATTCAAAATACAGAAATAGAATTTAACAAAGAAACAGCCATGCTGAAATAAAATACAAAAATAAAAACTCAAAAGTCAGACAAAAAACTTAGGGGAAAACCTTACCAACAGACTAAATGAAGTCAAGTCAGGCATGAAGACAAGGTAGAAGAAATGGATATGTTGGTCAAAGAGAATGTTAAATCTTTAAAAATCTAGAAACAGAACACAGAGGAAATCTGGGACGCTGTGAAAACACCAAATCTGCAAATGATGGGTATAAAGAAAGAAGAAGACATCCAGGTCAAAGACACAGAAAATATCCTTAACAAAATCATAGAAGATTTCCCAAATGTAAAAGAAAGATAACAATAGACATGCTAAAGTGGATAAGGGAAAACTCATGAGTACTCAACCCCACACAAAGAACTACAGGCAACTAAGGAATACTAGAATCAGAAGAAATGGTCTTTCCCAGGGAAGAGCACACTAATTTGTTATCCAGTACCAAATGGTGATGTCCCAAAACATACCTATAAATAACATTATATAGACTGAGCAGGGCATATTTGTGTTTTCAGAAATGTATTTGGTTTAAAAGAAAGCAAGGGGGGAGGGAATTAGGCTGGGCCACCCTTTTTGCCAAGATGGCGCCGAAAGCGAAAAGGAAGCTCCTGCCCCTCCCCAAGCCGAAGCCAAAGCGAAGGCCTTGAAAGCTAAGAAGGCAGTACTGAAAGGCGTCCACAGCCACAAAAAGAAGATCCGAATGTCACCCACCTTCCGGCGGCCCAAGACCCTGCCAGGCTCCGGAAGCAACCAAAATATCCTCGAAAGAGTGCGCCCAGGAGAAACAAGCTTGACCACTACGCTATCATCAAATTCCCACTGACCACTGAGTCAGCCATGAAAAAAATAGAGGATAACAACACGCTTGTGTTCATTGTGGATGTCAAGGCCAACAAGCACCAGATCAAACAGGCTGTGAAGAAACTCTATGACATCGGTATGGCCAAAGTCAATACCCTGATAAGGCCCGACGGAGAGAAGAAGGCGTGTGTTCGCTTGGCGCCTGATTATGATGCTCTAGATGTTGCCAACAAGATTGGGATCATCTAAACTGAGTCCAGATGGCTAATTCTAAACATAGACTTTTTTTTTTCACCATAAAAAAAAAATAAAGAAAGCAAGGAGGGATATAGGAGAGGGTGTAAAGGTGGGGCATCAGGAATAGATAGATGTCTATTACTGCAAACCAAGCCAAGAACCCAAGAATAGAGATAGACCCCAAATGAGAGCCTTCTACTACCATGTGATAAATTAATGTAGTATCCATCGGTTTTGTACATGTTTATCTTTATACACATGAATCAGTGCAGCTCTCACCCCTCATCAACAAATCATCTTTTGGAAGTTGAATTGAGACTGTTAGAGAGATCCACAACTGGTGATAATGTAGACAGTAAGTGAACATGAAATAGCCAGCCCCACATGGGACATCTACAACACAGCTCTTACACCTAAGGCTTGAGGAACATGGCAGGTGAGCAAGGAAAAGATTTTAAGAGCCTGAAGAGCAGATGACTGCTACAAGACAGTATCTTGTGGACAGGACAGGGTGCTGCACCCGGGAACTCTCAACAAGACCGACAAAAGGCCACACAAGTTAATATGCCAAGAGGGACAGAGGAGAATCTCACAAGGCTCCATCCCTAGATGAAAAACGTATAGGCTGTTGGTGTCTGTGAAAGAAGGAGAATTAGTTGTTTTCAGGACAAGTTCCCAATCCTAATTAGTCAGTTCTAAACGTATACACATCCAAGCAACAGCAACTGGACTCAGTAGATGATATATGTAGATATATAGATATACACACACATATACAGACAATAGTTACAAAAGAGGCATGAGTCTGAGAGAAAGTAAGAGTGAGAATACAGAGGACATGGAGAAGGACTGGTGGGGGGACAGAAATGGTACAATACTGGGTAGTCGTGGATCAAGTTCTCAACCCCAGTGAAACCCATTGGGTACACAAAATAAAATAATAACAGTTTAAGGAGGATGTGCTAGATAATTTTATATCAACTTGAGGAAGGAATTAAGGGAAGGTCTCCATAATATCAGGCTGCAGGCAAGCCTGTAGGGCATTTTATTAGTGATCAATGGGAAAGAGCCCACCACACAGTTGGTGGTGCCATCCCTGGACTGGTGATTCTGAGTTCTGGGAGAAAGCAGGCTGAGCAAGCCATGGAGAGAAAGAAGTAAGCAGCGCCCCTCCATGGCCTCTGCATCAGGTCCTGCCTCCAGCTCTTGACAGGTTTGATTTCCTATCCCGGCTTCCTTTGATGATGAACTGGGATGTGGAAACATAAAGCCAAATAAGCCCTTCCCTCCCAAAGTTGCTCAGGTTGCGGTGTGTCATCACAGAGATGGTAATCCTAATGAAGGCAGGGGACTATTTAGGGAACGGAAAAGGATTAGTGGGAGGCAGACAAGGGTGGGTAACAGGGGTTAGAGGAAACAAGGTGGGTAAAACAAAATACAGTGTGTGTGTGTGTGTGTGTGCGTGTGTGTGTGTGTGTGTGTGTGTGTGTGCGCGTGTGTGTGCATGTGCATGTGTGTGTGCGCGCGTGTGTGCGTGTGCATGTGTGTGTGCACGTGTGTGTGCATGTGTGTGTGCACGTGTGTGCGCGTGTGTGTGTGTGTGCGTGTGTGTGTCCGTGTGTGTGTGTGTGTGTGCACTGTGTGTGTGTATGTGCACGTGTGTATGTGCGCACGCGCGTGTGTGTGTGTGTGTATGTGTGCATGTGTATGTGTGTGCGCGTGTGTGTGCACGTGTGTGCGTGTGCGTGTGTGTGTGTGTGTGTGTGTGTGTGTGTCTTAATGAAATCTATTGCTGCACAGCATTAGCATATGCTAGTTATAAAAAGAAAAAGTACTGCCTATTTTCCCAGTGCGTAGTGAATAACAGGCCTAAATGAACCTATTTAGACACCAAACTCTAGATGCTATGCAATGAACTTTAATATATTGATTTTAAAGTCTTCTGACAATAATACTCTTTCTCAGCTTAATGTTATTTTGTTCTATTTCTTTCCTGTCTCCAATGGTGTTGCTATGTTTCTGGCTTGCCACCAGTATCGTCAGGAGCAGATAGTAGAGTTGTATGATCAAGTCGTTAACAAGAGCTTGAGCACCAGAATTAAACCCAAATTCTGATGCTACATCACATAACCTCAGGCATCCTCTCTAAGTTAGACTGTTTAGTAGGGAGACAAGCACCTAAACAAGCAAGCTGAAATGCAGGGTGCAGAGCCAGGCTCATAACTATTCAGTACACAGTAGCTGCTAGTTCATACATAAACACAATGAAAAGAAACTGCAAGTTTTGAAAAGGCATCCTAATTCTACTAACTGTAATACAAACATGTAGCTCTTTATAATTTATATCCATATAAAAACTTACAGTATCATTAATAAATGTATACTGTATTATGCAATTTTATCATTTAAAACATAACTTAGAACAAAGACTCAATGAATTCTCACGGGATGACAATCCAATATATATTCATTAACAAAAAATTTCAAGAATATTTTTATTTGACTGGTTGGTTTGGGATATTTATTTTGGTTGGTTTTGTTTATTTTGGTTTAAAGGCAGGACATCACCGAGTAGTTCGGCACGTCCATGAGTTTGCAATCTTTCTGCTGGGATTATAAGCGTGCAACACTATGACTGGCCACCAAAGCCTTTGAGGACCAATCCCGCTCCAAACAGCAGGACTGTCATTCAGATGTGGCTTTCACCACATACACAGTCGCCCTGAAACTCAGTCTACTGTTTATCAACACTGAGCCATGTCATAAACCTAGAGTTTCCTTGTTTCCAAATATCCCCATTACCTGTGTTGTGTCTTGCAATATATCCAAGGGCCCAGGCTGCAGCCTCCTTGACTCCAGGGTCGAAATCCTCCAAGCATATCACCAGTGTATCCAGAGCTCCACAGTCGACTATGGCCTGGGCCAGCTGGGGAGAGTGCTTACCAACTGCTCTCAGCACAAAGGCAGCTGCCTTTTTGTAGAACCGCTAACAGGGGAAAGAAAGAACAAATGAAAGCAGCTTAAAAATTACTTTAAAGAGAGCACAATGGATCGGGAATACAAAAGCATAAAAACTTAGCCTGAAAAATCACTTTGATTCTTTGAAAACTCTCATTGCTCCTCCTTGGTAAACTGAAAATAAGGTATGTTTAAATTTACATTTTCAAATACCTCACACTTAAGTACCCATTTAGAAATTATAAAAATCAAATATAAACATAATGCTTTCCATAATGTTGAAAGTGATAAGAGTTCTTGACACTGAAAGGTATTGTTTAACTCATGGGAACACTTGGACTTTTCAAATTTGTCACTGTACTGTCAGCTAACTCATTTCTGTTATTTGCTTTCAGTCTCTAAGCATGGCAGGACTCTTACGACCTCAACTCATTTTCCTAGTATTCCAAGTTATCCTGAAATAACAGTCAGGTCTCAAGATGTTCTTATGTGGTAAACACAAGGTAAAATAGTCATAAATTTAAATTTCTTCTAGTAAGGAAATAAGCTAAACAGTAGAATATAAGTTAATATATTATTGGGTTAATTTATTATATTGACCCTTTCAGAAATGTGTTTTCTAGGCAGAGCAATGTAGTTGCCTATATAAATTGTGAGCACGAAGGTCCTTCTGCCCAGAGAGAAGGTCCTTCTCCAGGAAACCAGGAGTGTTAAGCACATGAGGTTGCCCCCTCAAAGGAACAGATATATAACATTTTTCCATCCAGAAGGCTGGGAATTGGAGTTGATTAACAGCTGCTGGCCTGAGTTATCAATAGGGCCAGGCCATATCAAGATCCTACAACCAGGACCAGAAGCAGGTAATTGGTCAAATGTCCTCTGTGCTATGACTCAGACCAGGCCAGATCCTTCCCTAGGCCCTTAAGAAAACACACGCAGCCTATCTCTGGAACCCGTCTTATCAGAAGAAATGCCATGTGCTTTGAGTAGAGTTGTAACTTAATTGTGTCTCCTTGTACACCAGGGATTTTATTACACCAGGAAGCTTGCTTTCCAAAATTTACTATTTAAATGTGCTGGCAATAACCCACCCAGCATCAGACTCTCCGTATTTGATCTAGTCTGACTAAGTTGGGCTGAACAGAGTTTTCCTTCTCACCTCCTGGAGGTTTATTTCCTTGCCCATCTTGATGCTTACAGGGACCCCTGAAACTGGCACCTAATGTGGGACATACAACCCTCAGAGAAAAATAAGAAAATTTTGTTTAAATAGAAATTTGGGGTTCAGGAAACTTTAAGTGAGAGAGTGGGATTAACCTGAGTTCCTCTCAGTCCTTTGCAAGAAAGCATTTCATACAAGTATTGAAATATTTGTTAAGACTGAGAAAAACAAATATTCAGAAATATAGCTCTGCAACTTTATATACATAGGAAGTAATGTAAAGAGATCTCATGAAAGAAGAGATAAAAATCTGTATTTTTTGTTTAAAAAATGGAAAGAGAGAGAACTTTTTGCTAGATACAGGTAGTCAGAATAGACTCTGTAGTCACTTGGCTTCAGGCAAGCAACACACTTCTGGGCTCCTCCTCCGCACTGCCCCCTTGCGTGACTGCCTGGGATTCAGAGCTCTCTGGCTGCTTGCCCTCTGTCAGACCTCACCAATGCACAGAGGCAACACCTGACTTTCAGGGACTGATGAGCAAGGCTCCACAACCTACCTACAGCTAGTGTGGCTACCCTGGAGCTTAGTTTCTGTTTGCTTGCTTATTTGGTTTTTTTATTATTATTATTTCCTTTTGCTCACATTGGGAATAACTCAATATAGATTGATCAGTGGTTCCTTCAGGGGGAACAAATTAAAACCAATTGCAACTAGGACATAGAGCACTTAAGCTGATGCTGATTAAATTTCCTATTGGTCATTCAGTATAGGGAAGATATTTTCCAGTCCTGCTCATCAAATCAATGCTTAAGTGAGTGCTTAACTTCCATGGTAATTAAACTAAAAGAGCAAAATTTAAGAATTCAGCTACATCAGATCATGTATGACCTTACCTGCCTAGTACAACTAAGAATCTGGCTCTCTCTTTAGGTCGTCTTCTAGAGAGTCTTCATTAAGTTCTATTAAAAATGTATGTAGCAGGTTATGAGCTCATTAAATAAAGCTGCTGCTAGAGCAGTAGCTCATACAATTAATCTCTTACTTATCAACTACAGAAATTTATGCATGTCCTAATTCTTCACATGGTCTGTAATTCCTTACAAAGTTATTATTAAGTATAGACTTAATAATGATGGGATGGACACATCTCAACAACTTACTGGGAAAGAGCCTACAGAAACTACTGCACTACTAAATAGACTGCAGGTTGATTACTTGTTCCACACTGATAACAACAGCACACTGCACTAGCATGTTACTAGGGATCTATAGATAATCACTATTCAAAATAATCCTTCTTAAATTTTTTTTAAGAAAAGTCATAGGTATAGACTAAAATTACATCTAAAAGTCACATAGCAAATGCTTTTAATGCTTTTATAGATGGCTCTTCAAAAGGACACGGAGCTTATGTTTTCTATGCAGTTTACACGTGCTAAACAAAAAGATTGTACCCATTTCTAATTGTACACCTCAACTACCTAAACTCATCATAATCGATCAGCTTTTATTAGCCATGACGATTTTAACTGACTCTGCTGTTTATTTCAATGTGGATGACAGTTTGTTGGGTGGACTAATCAGCCTTCCAGTCGTGATGGGGAGCTTTGGAAACCCAGCTTGCACATCCTCACTCAAAACAGTTATCCCAAAGGAAGACTGAGGCTCAACATTAACTGACCTCATGTATGAATTAGTACATGAAGGAGAGATATACTGGGAATGGAGATCAGCCTAGACTGAGAGAAAAGAAGAGTTATGAATGTAGAAAGGGCGGGGCGCAGTGGAAGGGAACATTTGAAGGGCTTAAGGATGGCGCCGAGTGAACAGGGGGTCGGAACGGATGGGACTCTGTCTGCCTACAGAAATGGAAGAAAAGTTTCATGTGCCCCTTCAGCCCAAGTTTCTTCCTTTAAAACACAGAGAGTAAATTAAAAATAATCTTATTAAACCCAATCTTATTAAAGCATGACAGTAATGCTGAACTGCTGGCACTCCCTCTCTAGAAAACAGGAGCAGGACTGACCTGCGTGCGAGATGGCAGCCAGGAGTAGCACAGACGAAACTTCCTAATCCTACCAAGCTCTCCCTTGTCATTATAGCTTCGGTTTAGACAAAGGAGACAAGACAACAGCAGGTCTCCAAGATATTTTTAATTAGGATGAATTTTTCTTTTTTACTGTGTAAGTGAAAACTTTCCCTCAAATTGATGATTTATTGTTGTTGTTACATATATATAATGAATATGGAAATATATAAATATAACACTAAGCTTGTTTACTGTGGCTTGTAGCTATATAACTTCAGAGCTGATGTTCTCACAGTATGTCATATGTCACTAGTGTAAAAAAATACTATATTAGTAATAGTGTTTTCTGTGGCATGTTTTCTGAAATTTCTTAAGTTATATCACTAATTCATTTTTATATTCTTAAGAAATTTATATTTACTTTTTAAAATCTAAAAGAAAATTTTTATTTTAATTATTTACATTCTACAAATATTTTAATTATTTTTTTTTTAATTTTATTGGGTATTTTGTTTATTTACATTTCAAATGTTATCTCCTTTCCAGGTTACCCCACCCCCAAAACCCCATTTCCCATTACCCTTCTGCCTGCTTCTATGAGGGTGCTCCTTCACCCACTCCTGCCTCCCCTCCCTGGCATTGAGCCTTCACAGGACCACACTCTCCTCCAATTGATGACGGACAAGACCATCCTCTGCTACATATGTGGCTGGATGGTTGCTCCATGTGTACTCCTTAGTTAGTGGTTTAGTCCCTGGTAGCTCTGGGGTGGGGGGGGGGTCTGGTTGATTGATATTGTTGTTCTTCCTATGGGGTTGCGAACCACTTCAGCTCCTTCAGTCCTTTCTCTAACTCTTCTACTGGGGACCCCAGGCTCAGCCCAGTGGTTGGCTGCAAGCATCCACCTCTGTATTTGTCAGGGTCTGGCAGAGCCTCTCAGGAGACAGCTCTATCAGGCTCCTGTCAGCAAACACTTCTTGGCATCCACAATAGTGTCTAGGTTTGGTGATTGTATATGGGATGGATCCCCAGGTGGGGCAGTCTCTGCTGCACAGTCTCCGTATTTCCTCCTGTGAGTATTTTGTTCACCCTTCTAAGAAATACCAAAGCATCCACACTTTGATCATCCTTCTTCTTGAGCTTCATGTGCTCTGTGAATTGTATCTTGGGTATTCTGAGCTTTGGGGGCTAATATCCACTTATCAGTAAGTGTTTGCCATGTATGTCCTTTTGTGACTGGGTTACCTCACTCAGGACGATATTTTCTAGTTCC
Source organism: Montemys delectorum (assembly GCA_019843815.1). Taxonomy (NCBI): domain Eukaryota; kingdom Metazoa; phylum Chordata; class Mammalia; order Rodentia; family Muridae; genus Montemys; species Montemys delectorum. The sequence continues at coordinate 11,790 of JADRCD010192606.1, forward strand.
ATTCATTTGCCTAAGAGTTTCATGAAGTCATTGTTTTGAATAGCTGAGAAGTACTCTATTGTGTAAATGTACCACATTTTCTCTTTTCATAATTTCTCTGTTGAGGGACATCTGGGTTGCTTCCAGCTTCTGGCTATTGTAAATATGGCTGCTATGAACATAGTGGAGCATGTGTCCTTATTACATGTTAGAGCATCTTTTCGGTATATTTCCTGGAGTGGTATATCTGGGTCCTCAGGTAATACTATGTACAATTTTCTGAGGAACCAGCAGACTTCTCCACCATCACCTCTTTCTAATTTTTCCTTTTTTAATTAAACCAAAATGGGGAAATGCTGGCATTCTTTCTAAGCTCCATCCCACAGTTACTGGGTGGAGTAACAGGTGGAATATATGTGTGTGTGTGTGTGTGTGTGTGTGTGTGTGTGTGTGTGTGTATACACATATATAGTTATATATATATGTGTGTTATTATATATTATAATGTTGTATATTATATATATATATATATATATATATATATATATATGAAGCATATTAATAGCAGGAATCTTTCCTAAAATGAAATTCTCCTCGGCTTTGTCTAAAGGAGCAAATCCATTGTAGATTTTAATCCATGGCAGACCCATCTCAGGGAGATCACCTGCTAGTTTTTAGCTTCTCCTTGATGGCTCCTGGCACCCAAGCAAGCTCCTGAAGGACACACCCAGGAAAATGAAAGGTTATGGTTCTTTACAGAGACATTAGTAAATGACTCTCAAATCTGTATAGTAAATAATTTTTTCACACAATTATGGGTTTTACCCTAGTAAGATGCATCATAAAATTTTCCTTTTTCATGGTAAAGTGTATAAATCAACACTCACGTTCACAATGTCACCATCCCATTTACTCTATCAGAAACTTGAAGATTGAGAGTCAAGCAGTCATTTCCTATCCTGCCCCACTTCTCCTAGCCCCTGAAAACCACTACCTGATTCTATCTCTATGAATTTACACATTCTTGACATCTTTTATAAACGGGATCACACAGCACAAGTCTGTGTATCTGGCATCTTTCACTTGACATGTTTTTCTTAATGCCTTCTTTTTAAAGATTTGACTGATGTTTTATTTTTCTTTTAGTTCTTCATGTATGTGTCTGAACACATGATGTACATGTATGTGTATGCATGTGGGTACCTATAGAGGATAGTCAACAAAGGACATACATCTAGGTGCCTGTGGAGGACAGAGTTATCAGATCCCCTGGAGCTAGCATTACAGATGGTTGTGAGCATCTGATATGATGATATGAAGCAAACGTGGGTCCTCTATAAGAGGTATGTATGGTCTTAACCATTGAGCAATCTCTTCAGCCATTATCAAAATGGTTTTGATAATCATAAATACCACAATTATTAGTGCTGCGGTCTGTTATATAGATTCAGTACCTTGTTTATCTGGGCATTTTGTTGTTGACTTTGGTCTGCTTCCACTCACAGACAGCTAAGTAGTGTTGTCTGAATATATGCCACAACATTTTAGTGCTTGTGGCTGTATAATGGGAAAAAGAGCTACTTGATCAGATCAAATCTTACTGGATCTTACTGCATTTTGCCAAGTTGTCACAGCAATTGTACCATCTTACACACCTACCAACAGCACATGAGGGTGTCAACACTTCCTGGTCATCACCAACACTTGTTTTACTTTTTATTATTTTTCTTATGGCCATCCCAATAGATATGAAGTGTCATCTCATTGAGGTTTCAATGTATATCTTTTAATGGCTAATACTGTTGAGAGCCTTTTTACCCACTTTTCAGTTGAGCTATGTTTCATTAGGAAAGTAGAAATTTAGTCTTAAGGATGCCAAGAAAAATGATGTCTTACTCAGGTTATGATAAACTAATAGAGTGTAATAGATAGTCTAACAATGCTTAAATTCTTAACTATTATAAAAATGAAACTGGAAACACTGTAGAGAAAAAATGCCAGATAACATGGGGTGGAACATTTTGAAATGTTTATTTAGTAAAAAAAAAAAAAAAAATGACTTATCAAACTTTTCATTAAAGGCACCCTCTCTTCAGGGATTATTCTTTCCACTAGTCACCTTCATATAAAAATTGCAGAAAGAACATGTTTATTTGCCTAGGATCTTTCCACTCTTCTCTTCAACAGAGTCTATAGCTCTATTCAAAGCTCCCAGGAACATACACACTACGTTATGCATGAGTCACAAAAGTTCTTTTACATCATCCCCATGTGTTAACAGTGATAGAGAGATGCTGCTACCAAGTCCAAACCAAGTCCAAACCAAAATAATCTAAAAATTGCAAGACCTTCAAACTCACAGCTGGGACACAGTTACCATGTTCTTACCTAAAACCAAAAATATATAAATTATTTTTGAAAAATTCTTACATTTTGTTCTGCCAGTGAATAAACAAGCTGTGGAAGAATGTCACCCTTCACAACTGCTTCTGCTAAGTCATCGTTGTAGTTGGCCAGTCTCCCCAGAGCCAGGGCAGCAGTCTGTTGAATGGTTGGGACCACATCCAGAAGAAGCGGCCTTAGCAAAGACATTACGCCTGAGTTATGAAAACAGAAATTAGCAAAATTCTTATTAGGAAACAGAAAATGGGAGCTAAAGAGGTTGCTCAGTGGTCAGAGCACTTGCTGCTCTTGCAGGGGACCTGCATTAAGTCGCCAACAACCACATGGCAGCTTACCAACTGTCTGTGACTTCAGTTCCAGAGGATCTGGCACCCTCTTCTCGCCTCCTCAAAAGCCAGGCATACACATGATATACATATATACATACATACATACATACATACAAAACATTTATATACATAAAATAAGGCATATTTTAAAGCATGTGATTTAGCACATACACACAAAAAATAAAGAGCAAAAACAAACAATTGAAAGCCAAATACTACAGTGTATACCTGTAATCTCAGTGTTTGGGAGACTGAGGGGGAGTAATCGATCACAAGTTCAAAGCTAGCCTAGGTTGCAAAGGGAGACCCTGCTAAATATAGAGATATGTAAGTGGTATCAAACTGGGCAAGAAAAAAAATCATGAAACTCTTTAAAATATATTAATGAACTCATGACCCTCCTGCTGCCACGTCTCAGTATTTCCTACTAGCATGTGCCACAGTGGTTTGCATGAGAATATCCCCAGAGGCTCGTGTACTTGAGCACTTAGTTCCCAGTTGATGGCACTGTTTGAAGTGGTTTAGGAGATGTGGCCTTGTTTAAGGAAGTACATCACTAGAGTAGGTTTAAAGAGAAAAAAAAAAAACTTCTACCACTTCCAGTTCTTTCTCTCTGCTTCTTGGTTGTAATTAAAGATGTGAGCTCTAGTTACAGTCGTCATGCTGGCTGCTTGCTGTCCTACCTCTCACCATGACAGACTCTCAGCCCTCTGGAACCACAAACCCAAAGAAATTATTCATCCTGTAAGTTGACTTATGGTGTTTAACACAACATTTGATATAGCCATCAGAACTGAATGTCTGCCACTTGCCTTCCTTCACTCCTTCCAGAATTCCCCTACAGATAGACCCTTCAGCTTCATGCTGCTAACCCTATCTATTTCTCCCAAGATACCTTTCCCCATTTCCATATCAATAAACAGGAAGCCTAGGCTCTGACCACTAACTCTACCCACTCCTTCCAACTACACACATCCCTGCTTTGCAAACCCCACTCCTCCTCCACACAGAGGCAGTAGGCTTGCTCTACAAACTTCACCCATCCCATTGACTCAAAGACCACCCTTCTATAGCAAGTGGCACAAAAGAAACACAGGCTACTCCAACCACCCCACCCCTGCCTGAGAACCATGTGCCCCACACCTGACTTCCTGTACCCCTTCTGCAACCCTGCTTAAAGAAGGGACCCCAGAATCATATTGTTCAATCTATCCATTCCAGCTGAGCAACAGTATCCTTTCATTTATAGGCAGAGAACCCAGACTCCCACCATGGAACCTAGGCATTTCAAGTTAGGTCATTAGTAGTGTTTACTAATACACAAATCTTACCTCTGCTTTGTTGAGCAGGTGTTTCATATTCTGCTTCCAACTTTTAAGGTGGTTGACCAACTGTATAAGGTTTAGGATTGAGCCTTTTGGCAATTCAGAGTTGATGGCTTGCTGAGGACCACCCATCTCTAGGAAGGGTCACTAGACCCATAATGGTAACCCCAACCATTTCCCATCTCTACAAACTGACTGGGGACCACTGATGGTTCTGTCCTACATCTCTCCTCTTCTGATAGAATCCTAGACTCACATTACCAACTCCACAAGCAACAGCTGTCCTTATCACCTCCCTACAGATTCCATAAGACTAGCTGTGAAAATCATCCGACTTTACAGAAGGGATGCTCCTGCACTTAGAAACCTTACTTGTCTCAAGACAGCAGAGAATACTTCGGGTTACCCATTCAAGCATCAACACTGAATTGCTGAAAGACTAAGTCCTAAGCCCAATTCAATTGGTCAACTACCTTAAAAGTTGGAAACTGTCTAAAACACCTTCTGAATAAAGCAGAAGCAAGATTTCCATACCAATAAATACTACCAATGACCTAACTCCAAATGCCTTGGTCTCATAAAAATACACAAATATGAAAACCAAAACAATAAGTCTCAACAAAAAATTAATACCCTCATAGTAATGTTCTCAAGAAAGATGACTTGGATGTACAAAACGACGAATTCAAAATAGCAGTAATAAACATGATCAAGGAACTCAACAAACATATCAATAAGTGCTGCAATAAAAAACAGTGGGTAGTAGTGATGCACATCTTTAATCCAAGCATTCTGGAGGCAGAAACAGGAGTATCTGAGTTTGAGGCCATCCTAGTCTGCAGAGCAACAAGCCAGGGCTACCTAGAGAAACTGTCTTAAAACAAAGTAACAAACAAACAAAAATGCAAAAAGTTGAATGTATAATTAAACCAACTCAAAATTTAAAATAGAATTAAATTAAGAGAATCTTTTAAAAAGTCCAAATGAAATAAAATGTGAAATTAAAAATTCAGAAGGTCAAATTTTAAAAATTCAGAGGAAAGCATCACCAATAGATTGGATCAAGTACAAGAAAGAATATCAGAACTTGATGATACGGAAGAAGAATTGAATCACTCAGTCAATGAAAATGTTAAATCAAGCACCAATGTCGTTTTGTTTGAGCCCTTTTTGGTTGACATAGAAGGTTCTCGCAAATCCAGCACATACAACCTTTTATTCTGTAATTCCTGTGAGACTCCTGTTGGTTTCCATTTATATTCTACCCATGCTGCTCTGGCTGCCTTGAGAGGCCGTTTCTGCCTTTCTTGTGATAAAATGCTGTGCTATCTGTTAAAAACAAAGGCCATAGTAAGTACATCTGAGATGGATATTCACAATGTACCTTTACCAGAAAAGATTGCAGAGCTGAAAGAGAAGATAATGTTAATGCATACTCATTTAAACTCACTGATGAGGATTCTGAAGGGAAAGTCTCCTGATCAGTCTAATCAAGAAAACTGAACAAACAAGGTGCAAAGCCAGTAACCACACTGATTGTGAGGATTAAAGGAATTAATACTGGAACGACTGGTTACCACCATGGAAGGAAAAAAACAAACTGAATGCAGTTCTATGAAAGCCAATCCAAGTATAAAGATCTACATGTTACATGTGAAAACAGAAAGTGTTTAAACAGAACCCTAAACAGAGGAAAGTTTCTTAAGCACTAATCATTTGAAGATAACAGTATTTTAAAATACAGAATTTCAACTAAGACAACAGAGTGAAAAACTGAGCCAAAGCAGGAACACAGCATACACAACAAAAGTCCAAATGCAGAAGCTATAAACCAACTGCAGTACATGAGAAAAACCACCCACTTACAAACTGGCAAAGGATTGATGCAAGCATTTTAGAGAAGACATTGGGCCAAGGGATATGGCTCAGAGAGCGTACTTGTATTGCATGCATGTAAAAGCTCTCAGACTACAGAAAAAAGTCTAAGGCTTGAGAAGTGTTACCCAACTTCACTAACCACCAAACTGAATTTCTACTGCAATTAAGATCTGAACATGAGTTTCATGGCAGCATAGAAAAGGTGAATATAAATTTTATGAAATAAAATAAAGCAGGATTTTTTTTACTAAAATTCCATACCCAGCAGCTAACTTTACAGAAAACTTTTAATAAATGCTTAAAGAATAAATAAGCATTTCTTCCTATATTTGTGACATAATAATCAAACTCTTCACTGATAGATATAAAGAAGCTAGGGGAAAACCTAGTTTTTAAAACGTTTTCAGCTTTAAAAAAAAAAAAAAGTGTGTTGAGCACACAGGTGATACACACAGGTGATACACACAGGTGATACACACAGGTGATACACACAGGTAATCAGATGTTAAAAGTCATCCTCGGCTGCAAAGGGAGGTCAGTACAATAGAGGAAGAAGAAGGATAAATAACTAAGGATGCTTTAAAAAGACACCGGGAATCACTGTTTTATATTTATCTAAATTTACATACAATACTTATAACTGTATTATATAAGGAAGTTATATCGCTTGTAGCGATAATATTCCCACCAAGAGCTATAGACTAATTAAGAAAAACTCCAGTACAGACACGAGAAACCTCCTTTCAAGTTGTTGGTTAGATTCCGTCCTCAGTACACATAAGAAAGCAATATAGGCTATTGTTATTGTCCTCGGTGGCCTTCCAGGAGTTGAGTTAAATACCCATTACTGAAGGTAATGTGCACTTTGGACACAGAACTCAGAGGCTGTGAGCTGGAACTGACCTGCAAGTCTCCTCTATGGGGAAATACCTGCAGGTGCTATGCAAGCTGCTAAAGGAGGAAAACATTCAACAGTCTGACCCAGCTGTGATGCTAAAGAGCCACAACTACGGCCAGCACAAGATATTTCTAAAGGTACAGTGGTGCCACGCTTATCTTGATGGTAACCAATGGCTGTCTAATTGAACTCAAAGCCCACTTAACAGGAGGGAACTTAGTGAGGTCTTGGATCTTAGACGAGAACCTACCACTTCCACATTCCTAAATCGGTTAATCCCTAACTACATTCTAAATTTGTATCCTTATATCCACAGTTAAGTATAAATCTCATCCCCCATCAAAGAAGCTTTTTGTTTGGTTGGGTTTTTTTTGGTTTGGTTGGTTGGTTGGTTGGGTGGTGGTGGTGGTTTGTTTTGGTTTGGTTTTGGTTTTGGTTTTTTTGGTTTTGGTTTTGGTTTTGGCTGTTTTTTTGGTTTTGGTTTTGGTTTTGGTTTCAGTAGACGCCCCTTACAGAAAGCCACTGCTGCCAAAATGGAAACAACATCTGACCATGGGGTGGCTGGCCCCAGCTGATGCATCTACAGAACAACTCCTACAACCTAAAGCTCAGAGACGTTTGGGAGGAGTGGTGTAAGAGCCCGGGGATGAGGAGGTTTGCTGTGGGATGCTGCCTTCTAGCTAGGACAGGAAAGCTACGCTCGTGAAATCTCAACAACGTGGCTGCCTAAACAAGACTTGAACAATTCAACTATAATTGACATAAGATGGGAAAAAATCTCTTGGGGTCCCTCCCTTCCCTAGATGAAAAGCTACAAGCAATTAACAACTGCTAAGAGAGAATGAACTAGTCTTCCCCAGGAATGAGTTCCTGGTTTGGTTACCCAGTACCAAGCCATCAGCCCTAAAAACAAAGGCATGCAGCCAATACTGAGTGGACTCATCAGATTGCATTTATGTGTTTATTCATATATATATATATATATATATATATATATATATATGTAACAAGTAGGAGGAGGCCATGAATTTAGAAGACAGGGGACAGAAAAATGGGAGGAGATCATGGGAGGAAAATGACATAATAAAAATGTAAAATTCACTAATAAAAATAGGCATTTGTACCATGGAATCTTGAGGATTGTGAATACATACACACAGACACAGAGAATAAAGAAAATTCATCTACATAAAAGATCTGAAAAATAAAATAAAGCTTTTTAAAGTTTATTTTATTTGTAACTCTGTGTGTGTGTGTGTGTGTGTGTGTGTGTATACATGAGTGCAGGTGCCCATTGAGGCTAGAGGCATTAGATCCCCTGTAGTTGGAGTTACAGATTCAAACTCAAATCCTCAGGAGAAACAGTATAAGCTCTTAATGGCTGAGGCATTTCTCCAGCCCCAAAACAGCCAATTCTTTAATGACAACATCTTAGAACTTGGTACTAGTTCAGTGGCTGCTAGGGCAGACTATAGGAGGAGGTGGGTGTGATCCTGTATACTGACCTAAGAATAATCTATCCTGAGTATAATGATGGTGAGCACACAGGAGATGAGAATACATAGAGTGAAATGCACACAAGACAATGCAACTGGGGAAACATAAATGGAATTAATCAATTTCTGTCAATATTGGCATCATAACTGTAGTAACAATAAACTTTTGAAATATATCACTAGGGAATTAAATGGAGGGCAAAGGGCACATGAATCTATACTTATCTCAATCTTTTTAAATTAAAGATAAAAAAATGCTGATAAAGATTTAAAAAATCCTATTCTAAAAGTTTCCCTTACCACCTCTACGGGGTTGTAGGAACCAAAGAGGACAAGGTCTCAGAATCAAGCAAGCAGGGCTCATAGGCGCTCACAGTGACTGAAGAGACCATCACAGACCTTATATGGGTCTAAGCTAGGTCCTTTGCATATACTAGTGTTCTTGGTGTAGCTTGGTGTTCTTGTGGGATTCTTAACAATTCGGGGAAGAGGGAGGGCCTCTGACTCTTTCGCCCACTCTTAGGGCATTTTCCTCCTGGGTTGTCTTGCCCAGCCTTGGTCTGAGGGTCTATGTCCAGCCTTATTGTAACTCGTTATCCAATTCAGTTCACATCCCTGAGAGACCTGATTTTTTTCTTTTTAAGAGAAACAGAGGAGGAGTGAATATAGGGGAGAGGGGAGAGGGAAGAGAGAGACTGGGAAGAGTAGAGGAAGGGGAACTGTGGTCAGGATGTAAATGTTTGAGAAAAAATAAATTTTTTTTAAAAAAAATAAAGAAAATGTCCAAGAATAAACACCAAAATCCAAAGGACAAAACAAAGGACCAAAAAAGGTACAGGGTATTTAAGTTAGTTTTAAAGATATCCTATAATATGCCTGGCAGTGATGATGCACACCTTTGATCCCAGCTGTCACAGTTAGGAGGCAGAAGCAGCGGGGTGTCTGTGAGTTCCAGGTCAGCCTGGTCTACAGAGTGAATTCCAGGACAGCCAAGACTACACAGAGAAACACTGTCCCCAGGGAAGGAGGAAGGGAGGGAGGGAAGGAGGGAAGGAAGGAAGGAAGGAAGGAAAGAAGGAAGGAAGGAAGGAAGGAAGGAAGGAAGGAAGGAAGGAAAGAAAGAAAGAAAGAAAGAGAGAGAGAGAGAAAGAAAAACGAGAAAACAAACAAAAATATCCAATAAACTAAAGGTTTCTTAAGACAAAATAGTGATAGCAATCTCAGTTCCGTTAGTAGCTCATGCTTGATCTGGGCAAATGAAAGTCTCCTTCCTTCTTTCCTTCCTCCCTCCTCCCTCCTCCCTCCTCCCTCCTCCCTCTGCCTCTTCTCACAAGCCTTTCCCTCTCCCTTCTCCGGTCCCCCTCTTCCTCTTTCTGTCCTCCCTGTTTCTCTCTCCTTCCCTCTTCCCTCTCTTCTTTCTCTCCCTACCTTATTCGTTCTCTTCCCCACTTTTCCCACTCCTCAATTTAAAGGGTAGATTTAGAGCAGCATAAGGATTTTACAAAACCATGTCTTTATCTACTTACAATCTAGGAGCATAACATTATGTTTCACTACACAGTAAGACCAAAAGTACTATGATGTGTCTTGAATTTTTCTGTAGTAAGGACGCCTGAGTTGATCAAAAGGGGGTGAGAGGGAGTGAGGACATGAACTAATGAGTAAAGTGCTTGCTGAGCAAGCTTAAGGACCCTGGTTTGGATCACCAGCGCGCGCATGCACACACACAAAACTACACACAGCTCGTGCATAAAATGGATTTGATTAGGGAGAGTAAGCTCTATGCTAAACGACTTCCAGGAAATTCATACTGCTTTGAATGAGCCTGCCAAACTGCCTGATTTCATGAGACACACACACACACACACACACCCCAAGGGGACTGGAGATTGTACAGGAGGAACTTGGAGATGTCTTCTTTGACTCACCAGGCACACACACACAAAACAACAACAAAACAAAACGAACGAACGAACAAAACCTCTGCGGGTAAGGAACCCAAGAGGACAGCAGCTGAGGGTTATAAGTACAGCTGATGGGAATCAGGGGATGGGAGAGGCCAGGGCCTGAGGGATAGGAAACTAGGGTAGGGTGGCAGGTAGCGGGGAGGGGGACGTGGAAAATTACGGACAGCGAGGTTCGTGGCTATCAGAGCCAGCAGCTGAGACAGGCGGACAACGCGAGGGGTGCAGACTCACCTGCATTCTGCAGCGTTTCGATGTTTTGGGGTCTTGTCGCCAGCTCCGCCACCATCTGCACGAATTGCGTCCGGGCTTTCTGGTATTGCTCGAACACTGAGGAGAGAGACCCGGTGGAGGTGTCCTGTGGCCCGAGGCGCCAACCCTCCCGAGTGCCCGCCCGCCTTTGCCATACCTTGCAGCACCTGCCGCTGGCTCATGGCGCCGCACCAGCAGGTGGTCGGCAGATACCCGGACCTCGGCCCCCGCTGGCGGGTACTGGGACCCGTTCTTCTGTGTATACGTCTCCAGGGCAACCGACCGCAACCGGATGCAACCGCCAGCAAAAGTCGTGACGTCACGGCCAGGGTGCGGAAGGCTGGTACACTCTACTAACTGCTTACCGGGTCGTACCGGCCTGGGGTGGTGAGGGTGCCTTTTGGGCAAGCGACTGTCAGGAGACATGGTCCTCCACACATCGACCCAGAGTGGCTGGCGTGACGGCTACAGGTCGGGCACCACACACAGTCAAGAACAACCAAGCGTATAACCACCTTATAATCTGGTTGATACAGAATTGTCAAAGCAACCTTAACACAGTGTTTTGTTTCTGGTGTATTCCTGGTACACATGACATTTTTGGTTTCCGGACCTCTGAAAACTCACAACAACCTGTATACTTAATTGCACTTAAGACAGCGACTAAGCAGTCTGAGATATTCAGTAGGGAAAGCAGAAGAACAAATAATGTAATTAATATCCTACGGTCCAGGATTACTCTTTTTTTTTCTTTCTTTTTTATTTATTTTTATGTATGTGAGTACACTGTAGCTGTCTTCAGACATACCAGAAGAGGGCATTGGATCCCATTACAGATGGTTGTGAGTCACCATGTGGTTACTGGGATTTGAACTCAGGACCTCTGGAAGAGCAGTCAGTTCTCTTAACCGCTGAGCCAACTCTCCATCCCCCAAGATTACTGTTAATAACAACTTTGTGATCTGCATTTCCTTGACTATTTTGTTTTAAAGTCGAGCTTCATTTTGTGGCTGGGTGACATTTGCAGTAGGGACTATATCTTGAATTCAAAGAAACCCAGTTTTCTTTTTCTTGCTACTAAAAAATGTATTCTTTCAAAATTTCATATGAGCACAAAATGTAACAATTTTTAATGTAATTTTTAAGCCATATACACTAGTCCCTCACACCGTGTCTTAAACTGGCCTTGTAGAAATGAGATCAAATTTCAGAAATATTTCAGATTAAATGTACTTTAAACAAAAAGGTTGTTTGACGTTCTTTGCATTCTCACACAGAACAGCTTGGGGGAGGGGAGGGTTGGGTGGGTGGTGTGGGTGTGGGTGTGTGGATGGGAGTTTAAGACAGTCTCTCTCTACATAGCCGTACATGCCCTGGAATTCACTATGTAAGTCTGGCTGGCTTTTTAACTCAGGGAGATCTGCCTGCCTCTATCTCCTGATTGCCACCATGCCTAGCTAAACAGAACAACTCTTAACTGAGAAAGCCTCCAGTTACTTTTAACAGTCTATGCATTACACTTACTCTACCATTGGTTCCTAGCTTCTTTTTTGAAAGCTACCAAATACTTCAGTAATGTGTGTCTCCTTTAAATCCCTATCTGACAGCTTCACCAGATGTCAAGTAGGCAGATAGCGCCCACCTCTGCAGAGTGTTGGCAAGACAGAAAACCCAATGGGGGGGCATCCATGTTTATCTGGTTCCCGTCTTTGGATTACAATCTCACCCATATCTGAGCTCTCTTGATGAAGTGCTGGTATTTGATGGTGCTCCCAGAGTGGTTGGGGACTAGAGAAAAAGCAGTATATTGGTCCTTTTTTCCCAGGGCTCTCCAGAAATGCTCCTTATCTTCCAGTTCTGAAGTTCAGGTGCTGATAGTAGACCTTTGCTTGACTTAAGGAATAAGATTCAGGGCGAGCTCACCAGACTCATTAAAATAAAAGTTGTTGGATGGCCCCACTTGAGACACGGGAGTAAAGAGTTAAAATTGCAAATGAGTCCTCATAGTTTTATTTTCAGTTCCTGTTGCATGATGAGAAAAAAGAAAACACTTAAAACTAACAGGTCCTTAGCTGGGCATGGCGGCAAGCCTTTAATCAGAGGCAGGTGAATCTCTGTGAGTTCCAGGACAGCCAGGGCTGTTACACAGAGAAACGCTGTCTTAAAATTAAAAGGTCCTATAATTTTATCTCTGTCTTTAAACAAGTTGTTCTTCTAAACTGCTGTCCCTGCCAAGGGGGGGGGGGGGGGGTAAGACCTAATACTATAAACATAATACAGTCTACTTGTGGCTACAGAGTTTGGAAACATAAGTTCAAATGGTATGCAAATGATTTTAAATTACAGATCCTGAACACGTCATTACCATCAGTTACATGTCGTTACCATCAGTTAAATTTATTGTTCCTGATAAAACATGTTATAGGATGCCTTCCTTCTTCATTTCTGAAAAAGCTTGATGCTTTAAAGAAGTTAGAGCTTCGTTCTATCAGCAGAGGGCGGTAGAAGCAGAAGGATTCTGAGTTCAAACTTAACTCGTTAGGTTTCCCGCTGCTGTGATGAAACACCGTGACAAAAAGCAACTTGGGGAGGAAAAGTTTTGTTTCGACTTACACTATCAGGTAGCAGCCGGTCGCTAAGAGAAGTCAGGGCAGGAACACAAGCAGAGCAGAAGCCTGGAAGCAGGAGCTTGCTCAGTCACTTTCTGTCAGCTCCCAGGATCACTAGACCAAGAGAGACACTACTCTCAGTGACCTGGGCCTTCCCACATCTATCATCAATCCAGAAAATACACTACAGGCTTGCCCACAGGCCAGTCTGGTGGGGCCATGTTCCTGACTGAAATTTCCTCTTCCCAAATGTCTCTGGCTTATGTTAAAATGACATAAAACTACCCATACAAATGTCACCCTTGGTGAGTTCGAAGTTAGCCAAAGCTACATGAGACCATCGCAAAATAATCAAATTTTTGCTTTTTATTCTAGATTTCTTTTTTAACTTTAGTACATTTATTTATTTATTTATTTAGAGTGTTTGTGTCTGTGTATGTATCTGTGTGTGTGTGTGTGTGTGTGTGTGTGTGTGTGTGTGTGTGTGTGTGTGTGTGCGTGTGTATACAACTTTTCAGAGTCAGTTCTCTCATACCATATGAGTTCCAGGTATCAAATGCAGGTCCTCAGGCTTGACAACAGATGTCCTTGAACCATTTTACTGGCCCATCTAAATTTAAAGTTCAGAATTAAAAAAAGAGGACACTGTCAATAGGACAAAAAGGCCAACAGATTGGGAAAGGATCTTCGACATCCCTACAGCTGACAGAGAGCTGATATCCAAAATATATAAAGAAGTCAGGAAATTAGACACCAACAAGCCAAATAAACCAATTTAAAAATGGGGCACAGAGCTGAACAGAGAATTCTCAGCTGAGGATTCTCAAATAGCTGAGAAGCACTTAATAAAACATTCAGCGTCTTAGTTACCAGGGAAATATAAATCCAAACGACCTTGAGATTCTGTCTTACACCAGTCAGGATGTTTAAGATCAAAAACTCAAGTGATAGCACATTCTGGAGAAGATATGAAGCAAGGGGAACACTCCTCCATTGATGGCGGGAGTGCAAACTTGTACAACCACTACAGAAATCAACTTGGTGATCCCTCAGAAAACTGGGAATAGTTCTACCTCAAGATCCAGCTATACCATTCCTGGGCATGTACCCAAGTGATTCCCCACCATGCCAAAGGGAAATTTGCACAGCTGTGTTCTCAGCAGCTTTATTGGTAATAGCCAGACACTGGAAACAACCTAGATGTCCCTCAACTGAGGAGTAGACAAAGAAAATGCAGTGTATCTACAGGATGGAATACTGTTTGGCCATTAAAAACAAAGAAATCATGAATTTTTCAGGCAAATGGATAGAACTTGAGAATATCATCCTGAGTGAGGTAACCCAGACCCAAAAGGACATGCATGGTATGTACTTACTTGGAAGTGGATATTAGCCATAAAGTACAGGATACCCATGCTACACTCCACAGACCCAAAGAAGCTAAACAAGAGGGAAGGCCCAAGCAAGGATCAGTTGTAGGGAAAGACAGGAGAGAGGCCCAGAGGATCAGGAGAATGAATGGAAATCTGTAGCTGGTGAGGGTGGGGTAGAGGGCATCTTGAAGTGCCAGACACCTGGGAAGGGGGATCTGCCCAAGAATCAATGGGAGAGACCTTAGCTGAGACTCACAGTAGTGGAGATATGGAACCTGAAAAGGCCACCCCCTGTAGCCAGACAGGAGCCCCATTGGAGTGACAGGGACACCAGCCCACCCACAAAACTTTCCACCCAAAATTTATCCTGTATACAAGAAATGCAAGGACAAAGAATGGAGCAGAGACTGAGGGAATGTCCATCCACTGACTGGCCCAACTCGAGACCCATCCCGCGGGAAGCACCCTATTAGTGGTCCTGTTATGCTTGCAGACAGGAGCTTAGCATGACTGTCCTCTGAGAGGCTCCACCCAGCAGCCAACTGAAACAGATGCCAAGACCCACAGCCAAAGATTGGATGAAGGCTGGGAACTCTTATGGAAGAGTTGGGGGAAGGACGGAGGGCCCTGAAGAGAATAAGGAACTCTACAGGAAGAACAACAGAGCCAAGCACCCTGGACCCATGGGAGCTCCCAGAAACTGAAGCACACACCAAAGAGCAAGCAAGGACTGGACTTAGGCCTGCAGCATATATGGAGCAGATGTCTTCATGTGGATCTCCCAACAACTGGAACAAGGGCTGTCCCTAAAGCTGCTGTAAGTCTGTGGAATCCACTCTTTTAACTGGGCTGTTTTGTCTGGCCTCAGTGGGAGAGGCCTGGCCCTGCAGAGATGTGATGTTCCAGGTTGGGGTTATTCCCAGGGAGGCCTCACCCTCTCAGAGGAGAAGATGGGGGAGGAACTGTGTGAGGAGGGGCTGAGAGGAGGGCAGTACTTGGGATGTAAAGTGAATAAATTAATTTTTTAAAGTGACATGATCATAATACACATACAAATTAAATTGTACTAATATAACTATAAACTATGGCAAACAAATTGCTTTGACAAAAAAAAGCATTCTAGTCAGGCAGGCTAAACCCCCTTTCTATATATATAGAAAGATTCATTCTGTAAGTTCTGTCACTCTAGAGGACCCTGACTCATACACTGAGATCATCTACATGTGGACTACTGCTCCCTTGATCCCCTGAGCTGACTGACAGGAACTCACTATTTGGCTGGAGGTTTGTTTGGTTTGGTTTTGGTTGATTGATGCAACACAAACAGATTAGAACTAAACAGGCAAAATGTCAACTGCTCTCAGGCCTGGCCCTTCAAAGTCCAGTGTTATTATTATCTGACAACTTTTATTGGTTTCTGGATAAATAAAAAAAAAAAAAAATGGGCCCGGGTGGGGGTGGCACCCCCTTTAAACCCAGCACTTGGGGGGCGAGGGCCGGGTCCAGAGAGAGTACAAGAACAACCAGGGAAAAAAAAAAAACCCCTTACCAAAAAAACCAAAAAAAAAAAAAAAAAAAAAAAGAGTACTCTGAGACTGTCAATCCCTAGTCTCCAGGCACAGCACAGAAGATAATGAAAATCCTGTGACAAACGTATAGGTGCTATATGTATAGGTACTATATGGATAGATGCTGTGTGTATAAGTCCTGTGTATATGGGTACTATAAGTATATACTATATACATATATAATACATACTATATACACACATATAATATATACTACAAGTATATATATACTATATACACATATATAATATATACTATAAGTATATATACTATATACACATATATAGTATATGCTATATACATATACATAGTATATACTATAAGTATAACTATATACATATATAAGTGCTATATATGTATAGATGCTGTGTGTATAGGTGTTATTTGTATGAATGCTATATATGTATGGGTGCTATATGTATAGGTGCTAATAGACACAGACTCTGGGTTCAGCCTGTCAGCAGAGCCATTCTGTCAAAGTAAGAATTTTCTGTTTCTTTCAGCTCCCCAGGTAATACATGAAATTCTTGGGGAAATGGGTCTGGAAAATATTATCCTGAGTTACAGAAGAACACACATGGTATGCACTAAGTGCTACAATATCTCCTTTCCCAGGTTCCCCTCTGAAAAAAATAAAAATAAAACAAAACAAAAACAAAAACAAACCCCTGTTTACTCCCCCTCCCCCTGCTCACCACTCACTCTCTCCTGCTTACTGGCCCTGGCATTCCTCTACATTGGGGCATAGACCCTTCACAGGGCCTATGTGGATATGGGCTAAGTTGATATTAGCCCAGAAGATCAGAATACATGAAGTACAATCCACAAACCACAAGAAACTCAAGAAGGAAGACCAAAATGTGGATACTTCATTCCTTCATAAAAGGGGAACAAAATACCCATTGAAGGATTTGTAGAGACTAACTATGGAGCAGAGATTGAAGGAAGGACAATCCAGAGACTGCTCCACCTAGGAATCCTTCCCATATTCAATCACCAAATCCAGACACTATTGTGGATGCCAACAAGTGCTGGCTGACAGGAGCCTGATATAGCTGTCTCCTGAGAAGCTCTGACAGTGCCCAACTAATACAGAAGTAGAGGCTTGCAGCCATCCATTGAACTGAGTACAGGGTCCCCAATGAAGGAGCTAGAGAAAGGACCCAAGGAGCTGAAGGGGTTGCAGCCCCTTAGGACGAACAACAATATGAACTAACTAGTACCCTCAGAGCTCCCAGGTACTAAACCACCAACCAAAGAGAACACATGGTGGGACTCATGGCTCCAGCAGCATGTGTATAGCAGAGGATGGCCAAGTCAGTCATCAATAGGAGGAGAGGCCCTTGGCCCTGTGAAGGGTCTATGCCCAAGTGTAGGGGAATGCCAGAGCCAGTAAGCAGGAGAGAGTGAGTGGTGAGCAAGAGGAGGGGGAGTAAACAGGGGTTTGTTTTTGTTTTTGTTTTTGTTTTATTTTATTTTATTTTATTTTTTTCAGAGGGCAACCTGGGAAAGGAGATATTGTATGACATGTAAATAAAGAAAACATCTAATAAACGCAAAAAAAAAAAAAAAAAAAAAAAAAAAAAAAAGATGCTGTCTTTGCACAGATACTTACAACCAACCACTGGACTGAAACTGGCTCTTCTGCAGGCTGCCAGAGGAGAGTCTCTTCCACGCTGGGTGGAGCCCCAAAGCCACAGGATACACTTCCTCCAACAAGGCCACACCTACTCCAACAAGGCCACACCTACTCCAACAAGGCCACTATTCCTAATAGTGCCACTTCCTATGAGCCAAGCAAATTCAAACCAAGCTATGATCATGGGAAATCTTTCCATCTTCCGGTGTCCTCCTCAGTTTTTCTTTGGAGATTTAAAGTCGTCATTGTAAAGGTCTTTCTCTTCCATGTTCAGGTTAATGTTTAGAAAAGTCGTTGTTGCTGTTGCAAACACAAGGGTGTCTGTCCCTAATGGATTTCTCAGAGTTTGTTGCTAGGATACAGAACGGCTACGGATTTTTGTAAGTTGATCTTATATTAGACCATCTTGCTGAACTTGTTGGTCATTTCTAGAAGTTGCCTGGTAGAATTTTTTGTGTCTGTTTATGTATAATATCATGTCCTCTGTAAATAGAGATACTTTGATGTGTTATTTTCCTATCTGTAGCCCTTTAGCTTCCTTCTCTTGTCTTATTGCTCTAGCTAGTGTGACAATTACCATATTGAAAAGGAGCTGCAATTGTGGACAGCCCCATCCTAGTCCTGATTTCAATGTGATTGCTTCAGGTTTTTCTTCACTTCGTGTTAGGTGTGGTTTGTCATTTATTTATAAATAACATTTATAAATATCATTTCTTGTGTTGGGGCATTGTCCTGGCTGGTTTTATGTCAGTTTCACACAAGCTAAAGTACTCTGAGAAGTGGAAACTTCAATTGAGAAAATTCCTCCATAAGAGCTGACTATAAGCAAGCCTGTAGAGCATTTTATTAGTAGTGATAAATGAGGGAGGGCCCAGCCCCTTGTGGGTGCCATTCCTGGGTTTTATAAAAATAATAATAATAATAATAATAATAATAATAATAATAATAAGTAAAGTAAGTAGGTAAGTAAGTAAGTAAGTAAGTAAGTAAGCTAAGCAAGTCATGAGGAACAAGCCAGTAAGTAATACGATCCTCTATGGCCTCTACATCAGCTCCTGCCTACAGGTTCCTGTCCTATGTGAGTTCCTGTCCCAACTTCCTTCAGTGGTGTACAGCAATATGGAAGTATAAGCCAAATAAACCCTTTGCTCTCCAAATTGCTTTTTGGTTATGATGTTTTACTGTGGCAATAAAAACTCTAAGTAAGATAGGCATTTTCCTTCTACTCCTACTCTCCCGAGGGTTTTCATCATGAAAACATGTTGAATTTTGTTGAAGGCCTTTTCTGCATCTACTAAAATGGCCATGTGATTTTTGTCTATAAGTGCATTTATATACTGTATTATATTTATTGACTTGCATATAGTGAACCATTCCTGTACCTACCAGAGATGTATGTCTGAATTTAGTTTGTGAATATTTTATTGAGAAATTTTGTATCTATGTTCATTGTGGATATTGAACTATAATTTTCAAGTTGTGCTGTTTTAACCTTGTTTTGCTATTAGAATAACAGTGACTTTATAAAAGAAGTTTTATAAAGTGGCTTCTGTTCCTACATTTTTTAAACTATTTAAAAAGTGTTGGTTGTGGATTCTTATTGTGATTTGAATGAGAATGACCCCCACAGACTCATATATTTGAATGCTTGGTCCCCAATTGGTGGAACTGTTTGGAAAGGATTAGGAGGTGTGGCCTTGTTAGAGAAGATGTGTTAATGGGGGTGGGATTTGAGATTTCAAAAGGCTAATGACATTCCCACTGTCTTTCTCCCTGTTTCTTCTCTACCTCCAACTTGCTGATCAAGAGATGCTGTAGGGTTCTTTCTGGTCTCTCTGGGCTGGTGTCCTGAGCAGACCTTGGGCACAAGCTCTGAAGCCAGTCCCACAATACCCAGAGGAAGCTCCACTCCCAGGTGCTCTAAAACTCTCAGGATCAGAGGTGAGGGGGACCCAACATCTGTCCCAACACCGGGAGTAACTGGGACCTGCTGGATCAGGCACACAGGAACTCCACCAGCAGAGTGGCTCGGGTTCTTTCCAGTCTCTCTGGGCTGGTGTCTTGAGCAGACCTTGGGCGTAAGCTCTAAAGACAGTCCCACAACACCCAGAGGAAGCTGCTGCACTCTCAGGTGCTCTAACAAGCCCAAGGTCACAAGATCACAAAATCACAGAGTCACAGAAATTGCCTGAGTCTGAGGAGTTCTGATACAACCAGGATCACAGGAAGGACTGACTCCAGTCAGATTTAGCAAGGGCAGGTAGCCCTAGAGATAACCAGATGGTGGGGGGCAAGCGTAAGAAAATAAACAATACAAACTAAGGTCACTTGGCATCATCAGAACCCAATTCTCCCACCATAGCCAGTCCTGTACACACCATCACACCGGAAAATCAAGATTCAGATCTAAAATCACTTATCAAGACAATGATACAGGACCTTAAAAAGACATAAATAGCACCCTCAAAGAAATACAGGAGAACACAGGTAAAGAGCTAGAAGCTCTTAAAGAGGACACACAAAAGTCCCTTAAAGAACTACAGGAAAACACAATCAAACAGGTGAAGGAAATGAGCAAAACCATCCAGAATC
>JADRCD010192608.1:0-13141 GCA_019843815.1 Montemys delectorum
TACTATACTATACTATACTATACTATACTATACTATAGCGAATAACTTTTAGACGTACATGAAAACATCAAACATTTGGAGAAGTTTAAAACTGATATGGAGTAAGAATTTATTATCTCTAATGTAGGCAGGTATCCTATGATAAAGTCATATTGAAAGGTGGCCTAAATTCCACTAGACCAGGGTTTCTCAATCTTGACACTATTGGCATGCACTTGGTTGTGGTAGGACCATCCTGGGCTAGTGGGATGTTTGGAGCACACTGGCCTCCATCCATTAGATTGCAGTAGCAAACAACCCATCCTCCTAATCCTGCAAGTGGTAATAACTGAAAATGTGTTCTACTTCTACCTAATGATTGTTGAAGTACAGAATGGGCCTTGGTTACAGACAACAGCTTTAGGTGTGGGACAGCCCACAGGAGCATTGTGCACTGTATTGTGTAGCAGTATCAAAAGCCATAGCTTCAAAAGGCAATCTGCTGCTAGTGGTTGTATTCTGCTCCTCAGTAACAGTATTTAGTAAATATTCCATGAGGAAAGGGGCATGGTTTAAGTTTCAATTGGTTCTGCAATTTATTGGCTGTAGCTGTTTTGACTGTGTGGTTGGCACTGTAAAGAATCATCTAGGAAAAAGTCTCATTGAAGAACTGCCTAGTGTAGGTTGGTTGGCTGCTTGGTTGGCATGCTTTTGAAAGATTTTCATAATTGGGTTAACTGATGTGGGGAGACGCATTCCGAACATGGACCTTCATTAACCTATTTCATACAATCTGCCCTCATCTTCTAGTACCTAGTTAAGTATGAACTCATCCATCAATGAATTGTTTTCCACTGGTGAGGTTAACGTCGAGTATCCTCTCTAAAATGTCACCAAACAAGGACCAAGACTAAAGCACATGATGCATTTTAGGAGACAATACATGGTTTAAACATATGAAGAACAATTCTAGGGTTCAATCATGTCTCTGTGCCCTCTCGTAAGACCAGTGATATCAAAAATAAGGTTGTTCCTTCAGCCTGAGATCATGAAGGAGAACATGTGAAATAGACAACAGCTGACCTGTAATATACTCTTATTTTCTAATAGAAAATAGATTCTCTTCTCATAAGATATATCCTAATTATAATTTCTCTATCCTGGAAGGCTCTCCTTCCAGTTCTTCCCCACTTCTTCTGCCCTCCAGATCCCCTCTCCTCTGTCTGTCATTAGAAAAAAAAAATACAAATTTTAAAAATGAAGGAACAGCTTGTAAGGAATAACAACCAAACAACTGAATAAAATATAATAAGATGAAGCCAAAAAAATCATATTAACACTGGACAATGAAACTCAATAGAAGAAAAGAGTGCTAAGAGCCAGCATGAGCCAGTGACCCAATCATTCTCATGCAGAGGACCTGGTGTAGACCAATGTATGCTTTGTATTTGCTGTTTCAGTCTCTGTGAGCTCAATATGAGGCTTTCTCAGTTGATTCAGAGGGCCCTATTATCCTGGGGTCTTCCATTTCCTCTGGCTCTTAAGATATTTTCCTTTCTCTTCTGAGGGATTCCCTGAGCCCTTGGGGAAGGGATTTAATGAAAACCTCCAATTTAACTCTCCCCACATGATGGCTAGCTGGGGTCCTCTGCATCTGTTTTCATTGGCTGCTATAAAAAAGCCTTTCTGATGATGACTGGAGATGGAACTGATTGTAAAAGAATATCATTAGGAGTCATTTTATTGATTTTATTTAGGTCAGCTATGTTTGCTTTTACCCTAGGCCTCTAGGCTATCTTGTCTCTGCTTCATGGTTACCCAAGCAGTGGCAGATACTTGTTCCTTCCTGTGGAGTGGGCCATAATTCACATCAGACATTGGTTGGTTACTTCCATAAGTTCTGTGCCACCATTGTCCAGCATATTTTGCAGGCAAGACAGACTAGAAGTCAAAGGTACTATGGCTGGGTTGGTTTCCATATTTCTCTTTTGGTAGCCTGCAGAGTACCTTACTATAACAAGAAAGCTAGAGCAGCGAGGCGAAGGCTTCATGTAGGTACCAGCTTGACATCTTCATGTTTAATGAATTGTGTGGACATAGTCCTCTACAATGCTACATTGTAATGTTCAATTTTCGTAGGGGAAGAGCGTCTGGGATAAACAAACAACAGTCTGAGGTATGAGATGGGAGAGTCTCGCCCAGAAGGTTGCCAAGGACTGCCAGGTTGAAAACCAAATTCCCCTACCTCCTCCCACCCAGCAATCTGGGAGAACAGGTTAAATATCTCTTTTCTTTGAAGGATACCTCTAGGTTTAACTTTCCTGGCTTCTCCAGTGCTTATGTGTGTGTTCAGGCTCCTTTTGCCCTCCACGGGTAATGTTCACTGTGATTCTATTTTCTGTACTACTTAAAGAGGATTGACATCAACTGTTCTTTGAAAGTCTGGTAGAAGTCTGTGTAAAACCATCTGGATCTCGGCCCTTTTGGTTTGTGTCTGAAAATCACTGAAAGAAGACCCCAGACTCAAATAGACAAAGACAAAGAGCAGTTATTCTGCAGAAACAACCCGCAGGTGGGGACAGCCATTCTCCAAAATGGCAACCCCAGACAGAGACATCCAGGCCTTCTTATAGGGAACCGAAGGAACTCTCTAGAGGGATTAGGTAATCAAAAACTTTATTGGTGGGTGCAAAGGAGTCACAAGTGGTCAATGGCCTGCATTCCTATGTCATGACTCTTTAACGATAGGATGAGATAGGGCTGGCCCACACAGATGGCCATTCTGAGATAAGGTATTTCCCAATTTTTGTGGCTATCCCCAGGCTGTTCTTTGGGAAGTAGTTTTATGACCTTGTTTCCAGAAGGTCTTGTTTATGGTCTGTTCCTGGAGCTCATGCCTTATGGCCTAGTTCCTGGGACTTCTGGTCTGTTCCTGGATCTGATGCCTTACGGCCTTCTTTTGTAAATCAGGCCTTGTCCTTAAATGGAGACAAACGGGGTTTAAGTCATCCTTTCAGGTTGAGAGATTTATAATGACTGTTTCTATTTATTTCAGGGTTATAGGTTGACTTAAATAGCTTATCTGGTTTTGATTGACTGTGATAAGTGGTACTTTTAAAGAAAATAATACATTTCTTAGAGAGAGAGAGAAAATGAAAGAGAGAAATAGAAAGAGATACTCTCCTTTTTTTTGTCTTTCCTGGTGTGAGATAATGTATTGTGTGTGTTTTCATGGGCATAGTCAGCTTACCCAGGTTGAGGTTTTCCTTCTGGAATGCTGGATTTATACATAGATATTGTTTAAATTTGATTTTATAATGGAATATCTTTTTTTTCTCCATCTATAGTGACTGAAAGTTTTGCTGGGTGTAATCATCTGGCTGGCATCTGTTGTCTCTCAGCATCTGTAGCACATTTGTGCAGGCCCTTCTGGCTTTTAGAGTCTCCACTGTGACAGCAGGTAGAAAAGTCTCCCTGTGTATGTTAGTTGATCCATTGCAGTGCTTGATACTCTTAGTATTCTTTCTAGGGATTTGATTGTTGTGTGGCAAGAGGACTTTCTTTTTTATTAGATATTTTATTTATTTACATTTCAAATGTTATCTCCCTTCCCAATTCCTGTCACACACCCAAAACTCCCTATTCCATCAGCCCCCCCACCCCCACCCCGCTTCTGTGAGGGTGTTTCTCCACCCACCCACTCACTCCCAACTCCCTACCTTGGTATTCCTCTACACTGGGGCATGGAGTCTTCCTAGGACCAAGGACCTATCCCCACATTGATATCTGACAAGGTTATCCTTTGCTACATATGTGGCTGGAGCCATGAGAATCTCCGTGTGTACTCTTTGGTTGTGATTTAGTACCTGGGAGCTCTGGGGAGTCTGGTTGGTTGATATTATTATTCTTCCCTAGGGGTTGCAAACCCCTTCAGCTCCTTCAGTCCTTTCTCTAACTCCTCCATTGAGGACCCCTCATTCAGTCCAATGGTTGGTTGTTAGCATCCGCCTCTGTATTTGGCAGACTCTGAAAGAGCCTCTCAGGAGAGAGCTATATAAGGCTCCTGTCAGCAAGCACTTCTTGACATGTAAGATAATGTCTGGGTTTGGTGACTGTAAATGGGATGGATCTCCAGGTGGGCCAGTCTCTTGATGGCCTTTTCTTCAGTCTCTGCTCCACACTTTGTCTCCATAATTCATCCTGTAAATATTTTGTTCCCCTGCCTAAGAAGGACTGAAATATCCACACTTTGGTCTTCCTTCTTGTTGAGCTTCATGTGGTCTGTGAGTTGTATTTTGGGTATTCCGAACTTTTGGGCTACTATCCACTTATCAGTGGGTGCATACCATGTTTGTTCTTTTGTGACTTGAGTTACCTCACTCAGGATGATATTTTCTAGTTCTATTCATTGCCTAAGAATTTCATGAATTCATTGCTTTTAATAGCTGAGTAGTACTCCATTGTGTAAATGTACCACATTTTCTGTTCCCATTCCTCTGTTGAAGGACATCTGGGTTCTTTCCAGCTCCTGGCTATTATAAATAAGACTGCTATGAACAGAGTGGAGCATGTGTCCTTGTTATATGTTGGAGCATCTTTTGGGTATATGCCCAGGAGTGGAATAGCTTAATCCTAAGGTAGAACTATTTCCAATTTTCTGAGGAACCAGTAAACTGGTTTCCAAAGTGATTGGAGCAGCTTGCAAGCCCACCAGCAATGGAGGAGTGTTCCTCTTTTTCTACATCCTCTCCAGAACCTACTGTTACCTGAGTTTTCGGTCTTAGCCATCCTGATTTGTATGAGGTGGCTATCTTGCCAAAAGAAATCTACAGATTCAATGCTATCTCCATCAAAATTTCAAATCATTCTCCATAGAGTTAGAAAGATCAATTTGAAAATTCATTTGGAATAACAAAAATCTTAGGATATCGAAAACTATTCTCAACAACAAAAGAACTTCTAGGAGAATCACCATTCCTGACCTCAAGCTTTAACACAGAGCAATAGTGATAAAAACTTCATGGTATTGGTACAGAGATAGGCAAAAAGATTAATGGAATAAAATTGATGATCCAGATATTAACTCACACACATATGGCCACTTGGTCTTTGTCAAAGAAGTTAAAACCATCCAGTGGGAAAAAAGACAACATTTTTAACAAATGGTGCTGGTTCAACTGTTGGTCAGCATGTAGAAGAATGCAAATTGATCCATTCTTATCTCCTTGTACAAAGCTCAAGTCCAAGTGCATCAAGGACTCCCACATAAAACCAGATACACTGAAACTTACAGAGGAGAATGTAGGGAAGAGTCTTGAACATATGGGCACAGGGGAAAATGTCCTGAACAGAACACCAATGGCTTATGCTGTAAGATCAAGAATTGACAAATGAGACCTCTTAAAATTGCAAAGTTTCTGTAAGGCAAAGGATATTGTCAATAGAACAAAAAGGCAATCAACAGATTGGTAAAAGATCTTTACCAACCCTACATCCGATAGAGGGCTATCCAATATATACAAGGAACTCAAGAATTTAGACTCTAGAAAACCAAATAACCCTATTAAAATTGGGGCACAGAGCTAAACAAAGAATTTTCAACTGAGGAATATCGAATGGCTGAGAAGCACCTAAAGAAATGTTTAACATCCTTAGTCATCAGGGAAATGCAAATCAAAACAACCCTGAAACTTCAAGTTCTTGTCATACAGATCTTTCATTTGTTTGGTTAGAGACACAGCAATTTATTTTATATTGTTTGTGACTATTGTGTAGCATGTCATTTCTCTACTTTACTTCTCATTCCATTTATCCTTTGAGTATAGAAAGGCTATTGGTTTGTTTGAGTTAATTTTATATCCAGTCACTTTGCTGAAGTTGTTTATCAGCTGTGGGAGTGTTCTGGTGGAATTGTTGGTATTTTGATGTGTTCTTGAATTTGGTTTATAAGAAATTTATTGAGTATTTCTGCATCAATATTTATAAGGGAAGTTGGTCTGAAGTTCTCTTTTTTTTGTTGTTGGGCCTTTGTGTGGTTTCAGTATAAGTGTAATTGTGACTTCATAAAACAAATTGGGTAGTATACCCTCTTTTTCTATTTCATGAAGAGTATTGGTATTAGGACTTCTTTAAAGATCTGATAGAATTCTCTACTGAACCCATCTGGTCCTGGGCTTTGGTTGGGAGACTTATTAATGACTGCTTCTATTTCTTTTGGGGTTATGGGACTTTGTAGATAGTTTATCTGATCCTGATTTAACTTTGATACTTGGCACCTGTCTAGAAAATTGTCCATTTCATCCAGGTTTTCCAGTTTTGTTGAGTATAGCCTTTTGTAGTATGATCTGATGATTTTTTAAGTTTCCTAGATTTCTGTTGTTATGTCTCCCTTTTCATTTCTGATTTTGTCAATTTGGATAATGTCTCTTTGCCCTCTAGTTAGTCTGGCTAAGGGTTTATCTATGTTGTTGATTTTCTCAAAGAACCAGCTCCCAGTTTTGTTGATTCTTTGTATAGTTCTTTTTGTTTCTACTTGATTGATTTCAGCCCTGAGTTTGATTATTTCCTGCTCTCTACTCCTCTTGGGTGTATTTGCTTCTTTTTGTTCTATAGCTTTCAGGTGCTCTGTCAAGCTGCTAGTGTATGCTCTCTCCAGTTTCTTTTTGGTAGCATTTAGAACTATGAGCTTTATGCAAGAGGACTCTATTTCTGCTCCAATCTATTTGTTGTTCTGTGTGCTTCTTATCTTTAAATGTGCCTTATAAGTCTCACCTTATTTAGGTTAAATAAATTTAAATAATATTGTTGAAAACTTTTCTGGGCTTTTGAGCTGGGTTTCTCCTTCCCCTATATCTACTATATTTAGGTTTGATCTTTTCATAGTGGCCTGGATATTTGTGTCTGGACTTTTTTAGCTTTGACAGTTCCTTTAACCAATGTATCATTTTCTTCTATCTATCTTTAATGTCTAGGGTTCTCTCTTCCATCACTTGTATTCTGTTGGAGAAGCTTACCTCTGTACTCCTGCTCAAATTCCCATTTTTTTCACTTGTAGAATTTCCTTAATTTGGATTTTTTTCCTTGATTCTATTTTCAATTTCGATCCATGAACAGTTTTATTTCCTTACATTGTTTGTTTGTATTTTTCTCAATTTCTTTAAGGGATTTTATTCATTTCCTTTTTAAGGATCTCAATCATATTCATATAGGCTGTTTTAAGGTCCTTTACTTGTGCCTCAGCTGTGTTGGAGTATTCAAGGTCTGCTAAATAGAATATCTAGGCTTTAGCAGGGACATTTTGCCTTGGTCAATAGGTTTTCTCCACAGATGAAATAAACCAATTCAAGCCAAATTAAAAATAAAATAAGGCAGGTTTATTTGGGCATTCCAGACTAGTTCACCAACCTCTGGAACGAGACTGGAAAAAAAATCGAGGGCAATCTATGGTGAGGAAGTTTGTATGAATTGTAGGCAAGGAAATGATGTGTCTACCACATACTGGGCTTGTGCCCAGGTATGGTCATCTAGGGCAGAGGCTTGGGTAGCTGGCAATGTCACAGGAGGAGGTTGGCACAAGTGTCAGAAATATTAGGAATGCAGGGCTGAGCTTTGGGCGCCTTTTGCCCCTTTTGAGGCTTTCTGCATAGGTGGGGTTGAAGAGGGAGAGAGGATTTGAATTTACTGGGCCATGGTGTGTAGGGTGCAAACTGGGACTCCAAATGAACACTGACTAACATTATTTTTTGTTGTGCTGTTGATTATGATTTTCATTGGCGTCTCTCAATTTGGGTTTAGGATTATAAATCTAGGTGCTCAATTCTGGACTGGTCTTTTTGGGGTGGGTGTTCTGTTCCTTGATTTATTTCCTCTCTGTTTTATCAGAAATGTGATTGTTTTGTCTTATAAAAAGAGCTAGGATATGCTTTATAGAGCCATGTATGGTGAGGTGGGAGGGGTGCCTCATCAGGCCCATGCTGAGGCATCCTTTCCCCCTAAAGTACAATGGGCATAGTATAGAATAGAATTTATTTAGGACATGGGAAGATGAGTTTTCGAGGGAGTATAGACAGAGAGAAAGAGAGAGAAAGGGAGAGACACAGAGAGAGAGAGAGACAGAGAGGCAGAGAGGAGAAGAGAAGAGGCTGACCAAGAACAGGTGGCAAGAGTGGCAGAGGGGAAAAGGAAGAGAGAGAAAAAGGGGCCAGAGAGAGAAGGGATAGAGAGTAAGAGAGAAGAGAAGCCAAACAGACCCTTTTACAGCAATCCAGGCCTACTTGGCTGTTGCCAGGTAACTGTTGGGTGGGACCTAGAAGGAAAGCCAACAGTAATGGCTCTGTGTTGCCTACTTCCCTCGTCTGTACAACTGATATGTTCATGGGAATGCCATATGGTTTTGGAGGCTGGAATACTGGGATGAAGAGAGAAAGAGAGGTTAGAAGAGGCCTTTGTGATCCCCTAGGGAAGCAGTCAAGGAGGAAAGGGAGATCATAGCAGATTTTCTGCTACAGAGCTGGGGATGAGACTGTGGGGATTGGATCCCAGGAGCAGTAGGAGAGAAATAGGTCTGTATTCTGCCTACTTGTTGCCCTAAGAGGAGTATCCCTTGGGCTAACATAAGGTGGCTGCTTGAACAGGGGCCTGGGACAAAACAACAGGAGTGGGGAAGGAAGTAAGGACCATAAGACCTATGGAATCCACAGATGTGGGTAGGGCAAAAGGCGGCTGTGGAATATTTGATTTTAGACCCCAAAACAAACAGCTGAGGTGCATATTTTACATACCAAAGTAGACCTGACCTCCAGGTTCTCCCAGCATCCCTCAGTCCCTACCTGGCATACCCACCCCTAAACCCTGAACTTTCTGGCCCAGATGCTGGCTGTCCTTTCAGCACAGATTCTTCTCCATATAATGCAGATGTCTCAGTCTCTCCCCACCTCTCTGTCTCTGTCTCTGTCTGTCTCTGTCTGTCTCTGTCTGTCTCTGTCTCTGTCTCTGTCTCTCTCTCTCTCTCTCTCTCTCTCTCTCTCTCTCTCTCTCTCTCTCTGTCCCTCCCTCCCTCCCTGCCTCCCTCCCTCCCACCTCTCTGTCTCTTTCCCCATGGCAACTTTCATGGCCTTCTTCCTTGGGACCAGTGACCTTGCCTGCTTTCAGATACTCGAATCTGGCATGAATTGGCTCATTTTACCAGTAGAGTCTTAGCAGGGATGAGACTGAGGAATGAATCCGGGTGGATAGAGAAGGAGAAGGTCTGACAGTAGAGAACCTGCTTTTCTGGCAGGCAATGCCTTCTGGGTTTGGGATCTTGGGAACACTGACAAATATAGGAAGGTTAGGAGGGGATGATCTATGCGATCCACAGGAGATGTAGCTGGGGTGGGGGGTATTACACCAGTGTTCTGTTGTAGGACTATAGATAAGACTGAGGGACTGAGTCTGGAGGAATAGAAAGATATGCATGTATTTTAAATGTCTGGAACCACATGCTACCAAGTTTGGCTGTTTATCCAACTGCTGCCTCACTTTGGCCAGACTAATTAATGACATTCATAATCATGATTACTGTGTGGTCCGAGAGCCAAAGACAGGGCCTCATACACATAGGACAAGTGAAATATCACTAATTTATGTCCCCAATCCAACTTTTCTTACAGTTTTTGACATTTATTATATGCCACACCCTATTTTATGCATAGGAGATCAGACAACTGCTTTTTCCATGCTGTTTTAGAATATAGATACCAGTTACAAGAATGAATAAATTATCATTAATTTATGTAACACATTATTACGCAGGTCTTCCAAGATATGAAAAATGTTAGCATGAAGCTGTAGCATGAAGAGTCATCAGTAATGTCTTGGTTAAGGTTTCTATTGCTGTGAAGAGACATCCTGACCAAGGCAACTGTTATAAAGGAAAGTAACTGGGTGGGGTCTTGCTTATAGTTTCAGATGGTTAGTCCATTATCATCATGGTGAGGAGCTTAGTGGTACACAAACAATTGTGGTACTGGAGTAGTAAGCACACAGAGCTATAGTGGTCCTGGAATGGGCTTTTGAAAACTCAAAGCCTACCCTTCTTAGTATTGATGTCTCTTACAGTGACTAAGACAAATGTTGGTAACCAGGGAGTGGTGTGTTACTGTGACAGGCATGACCATGCTGTTTGTTGGGAAAATATGGAAGACTTTAGGACTTTGGAATAGAAAAGCAGTTTAATCCTTTCAGTGGAACTTAATGGAGAACTTTAGTAGAAGCATTGAAGAAAGTGGTACTGAGGACAATGTTGACAAGTGAGCATCAGGGTCAAGAGGTTTCTGAGGGGAAATATATTAGCAGCTGGCCTAGAGACCATTCTTGTAATATTTTGGCAAAGAATATGGCTGCTTTCTCTCCTTGTCCAAAAAAAAATCTGCTTGAGGCTAAATTCAAGTTTTGGAAGAATAGGATTGACAGAGGATATTTCAAGGGAGTGTAGTATTGGCTGTGTCATCGGGTTCTTAGCAATCACTCTAATGAAAGTCTACAAGGAAAAGGAGCAAGCAGAGCAAGGAAAAATATGAAAGTACAGTTTGAGGAGAAAAAGAGCACCAGAAATGGTAATGTTCTGTAAAATAAAAATCAAAAAGCAGATCATAATTCCCAAATAATCAATAAAATCATTATATAAAGGTAGATCACATATTTACAACATATAATGACACAGAATATACATTATCATTACAAGTGGAAAGAAAGGGAAATTTTTGAAGAAATACTGGACAAAAAAAGACCAAAACCCAGCAGAGCTAACTTCAAACTCTTCATTGTTATATCTAATGTTAAAGTACTTTTCAAAAATCTCTCTTTTCAGAGTGTGACATATTGCTCCTTGGCATAATGATTAAGTCTCTGAAAGTGTAAGAAAGTCCCCAGTTAAATGATTTCTTATATAAGTGTTTTTCTGCTCATGATGCATCTTCATAGTAATAGAACAGTGAGTAGGGTAGAACTTGGTACTGGGAGTGGGGTATTACTGTGGCAAACTTGTTCAGGGTGCTTGATAGCCTAAGGCAGGTAAGTATGGAGCAGAAGACGTTCTCCTTTCTTTGAATGATTAATAGTGCCCTAGTTTTACCTTTGTAGTCATTATTTTAAAAACAAACAAATAAAACATACCAACAAGGTCTTGAAGGAACTACTCACATTACATGCATAGTCAAGAGTAGAGAGCAATAAATGCATGTGTGCTTAGCTTTCTTTTCTCTTATATAGTTCAGGGCCCCAAACCAGAGATTAGTGCCAGCCACTCTAGTCTGGGTCTTCCCACATTAGTTAAGGCAGTTAAGACAATACCCCCACTGGCATGCCCACTGGTCAACATGGTCTAGACAGTTTCTCACTGAGACTCTTCCCATGTTTTTTAGGTTGTATTATATTAACAAAACTACCACAGTTAGAGACAGAAAATGTATTATAAGGACACAGAAAGGACAGATCAAAAGTGATTAAAAGGACTGGTGAATTATTTTAAACCCACTATGCCTGTTGTCAAAAACCAGCTTTGACATCACAGGTAAACTGAGGTGGAGTGTAGAGTAGGTATTTGTCACTCAGCAAATGTTTTTGTTTAAGGAACAAAGTTTGATTCTGTAGAGCCAGTGAGAACCTCCATGGGGCCAGTGAGAAACTCTCTGGGGCCAGTGAAAAGAGTGAGGAAACACACATACTTGGTGGATGAAGCAAACTGCAACAAGCTCCAACCTCATAACATATACATACAAACATACATACATACATACATACATACATACGTACATACACACACTTATATACATATACATACACACATATATAAATGAGTATGTATATATATAAATATATATGTATGTGTATATATACATTTGGTGAATGGAACAAATCTCCAACAACATCACACATGCACATGTGAGGAATGGAGCCAAGCTCTAACAACTTTATTTTTTTTTCTCCTACAGCTTATAAATCTCAAGAAAATCTTTCACACAATTGCATTCTATTTTTCCAAAAGTTAATGATTACAGTGAATATGTGTAAGAAAAAACCATGTTCCCCAATATCCTCACATAATTTAATGTTGTACCCCTTGTGAATTAAACAACAACAAATTATTCCCAAGAACCCACATACATTTGTAACTAAATAACTTGTTACAGATTAACAAAGTATAAGCAAGCAAGGTAATTTCATCAGCCAGTTTCTCTTACTGGCAAGCTACAATTTGCAATTACAAAGGAAGGATCAATTATTTTATTATTTATCTTTAAAAGTAATCTCATAAAAATATTAAGAGAATCACAAATGTAAACTTTTATATAAGAAACAAGTAGTCATTTCTACTTTAAATTCTCAGGTGCATATGTACTCTTTTTTTTTTTTTAAATTAGGTATTTTCTTTATTTACATGTACATTTTCCCTTTCCCATTTTCCCCTCCAAAACAAACAAACAAACAAACAAACAAACAAACAAAAACAAGAAAAAACCCCTTTTGCCTCCCCCCTCCCCATGCCTGTCACCCCACCCTCTCCCACTTATTGGCTCTGGCATTCCCCTACACTGGGGCACAAAACCTTTACGAGGCCAAGGTCCTTTACTCCTATTGATGATCGATTTGCAATCCTCTACTATACACATGCTGCCAGTACATTCAGTCCCACCCTGTATAGTCCTTGATTGGTGGTTGGGTCCCTGGGAGCTCTGAGGGTACTAGTTAGTAATTGTTGTTCGTCCTAAGGGGCTGCAAACCCTTCAGCTCCATAGAACCTTTCTCTAACTCCTTCATTGGGGACCGTGTACTCAGTTCAATGAATGGCTGTGAGCCTCTACATCTGTATTAGTCAGGTATTGTCAGAGCCTCTTAGGAGATAGCTATATGCTTGTCCTTCCTTCCGTCTCTGCTCCATAGTTAATCTCTGGCACTCCTTCTGTGGGTGTTTGATTCCCCTTTTTAAGAAGGAATGAAATGTCCACCTTTTAGTCTTCCTTCTTCTAAAGTTTCTTGTGGTTTTGTGGGTCGTTCTTCCTGTATTCCAAACTTCTGGGCTAATAACCACTTATCAAAGAATGCATACCATGTGTGATCTTTTGTGATTGGGTTACCTCACTCAGGATGATACTCTCCAGATCCATCCATTTCCCTAAGAATT
>JADRCD010192611.1:0-10155 GCA_019843815.1 Montemys delectorum
GCTCTGTCCCGGGCAAACATCGGCAAGACTACATGTGCATGCTCTGTACTGGGCAGACATCGGCTCTCACCTTTCTCAAGAACTTCGTGCCCATGGACTATGAGTGGGTAAATTAATGTTCCTCCAGCCAGTTATTCAATAGGAAAGCAAATGCCATCCCCACTGCCACTGGACATTTTTAAAGAGCCAAATTCACTCTGTGTGTGTCTGTGTGTGTGCACACGCATGTTTGAATGTGTGCAAGTGAGTGTACATGTGTGTGGACACATGTAGAGGCCAGAAGTCTTCCCATTTGTTCACTGTATTTACTGAGGCAGGGTCTCTTGCTGAGCCCAGAGCTAGACAACTTGGCTTGGCAGCTCACCCAGAGAGGCCCAGCCCCACTCCCCACAGGCTGCAATTGCAGGCAGGCTGCTATACCTACCCAGCTTTTGATGCAGATGTTGAGGGCACCAACTAGGGCCCCACTTCGAATACATCCAGAGCTTGTCTGTAGTGTGTCCTCCTCAGTCCAAGGACTGATGGACTAAACACCAACTGCTCCTCTGACACAAAACAGCAGCTTAGGTGTTTCAGTTGTACATGTTCTACCTGAAGTGCAAAGTGTTCCCTCCCAGGAAAAGAACCCAAGGCCATCTTTCCTCTTCATTTCTCTACTGTGGTCAAAAGGCCTACGTCCTAAGATCCCACAGTCAGGACTCGGAAAAGGGCAAGCAGACTAGGGCAAGCCAGCCAGCACTACCCTCTGACCACCCAGGATGCAAGCTTGCAGAGATCACACGCTTAATCTCATCTCCAGCCGCAATCCTCCATGTTCAGGAGAGGAAGTAAGGAGAGGGCCTAGGAGACTGACGGTCACATTCCACTGAAGACAGGTGGCTTTGGCCCACATGGACCTACAGCTCTGAGGACTGGCTTTACTTGGTCTTTTTATATCATAAGTCAAAGTCATACGTTTTGCCTTGTGAACAGAACATAAAATAGTGATAAGTAACTTGGTGTTGGAATTCCTATGACGAAGACACAAACAGAAGCCATATGGTTAATGCCCAGGAATGCACATCAGAAATGGTGCAAACTGCAGAGCTGGGCTTGGCGACTCACATCTGCTGAGGCAGGGGATCACTGCAGGCTTAAAGGTGGCCTCTACTACAGAGTGTGTTCCAAGCCAGTGTGGGCTAGTGAAAACTTGCCTCAAAAAAAAAAAAAAAAAAAAAAAAAAATTGTTGTTCAAGGCCAGCCTGGTCTACAGAATGAGTACCAAGGCCACACAGAGAAACCCTGTCTCGAAAAACAAAACAAAACAAAAAAATTGTTTAGAAAGTAGATAATGAAATGTAACAAAAGAATGTTTTTTAAATGCCAAAAGATCACTCTGTGTTGATATTAATTTTTCAACTGGAGGCACTGCCTTCCATTTCTTAGCCTACACACTAGGAACTTGTAAACACATCATGTTTTCTTACCCCATTCAACCTCTTCACAATCCAGCCACCATTGCACTAACTCATTGCACTGCCATTTAAACTGCAGGGTTTACACAAGCCTGTCGCCTCCTCTAGCCCTTACACAATCCTCTCAGATGTGCATCTGTCTCTCTAAGCCAGTACAGTGCACTCACAATGCAAAGCTCTGATCCACACAAACCAAGCTCACCCAGGGACCTCGGCCAACCTGGGAGGCAGCGCCTCCCCTTTTCACAGTGCAGGCATGAAGGGTGGATTTTGCTCTTTTCAAGTAAAGCAGGTGGGTTCGGTGTGTGGTGTCCCCTGACCACCGTGCTTTTGCTTTGTGTTGACATCACTAACCCCACAGACTGGCCTGTTGCTGGCTGAGAACAGAAAGAGCTCCACAAAATCATTTGTCACAATGAATAAGAAACTGACAGCATGTCGCCACAGAGGGATTAGTAGGAGCACACACCTGGAAAATCAGGCAGCCTGCCCAAAACCAGGCATCCCTCATGGAGCAGCGATGAACACAGATGGGAGGTGGGCTCTGGACACACTGCCAACACTTCCGTTTTCCTTCTAGACATGAGTGGCAGACATAAAACCCAAAGCCTTCTGACCATAGGCAGCAGACATCAGCACACAGAAGTTGTGATTTCCCACCGACTGAGGGAACCCAGATCATCCCAAGTGACTGCAGATTCCACCAGTCACCCTCCAGCATACTCAGGGAGCTGCTTCTTGCACTCTCTCTCACCGATGCCAAAAGCCAGAATCTCAAGCCTTACACAGAACAGCACAGCATTTGCATAAGCCTATGCATGTCCTCCTACAGAGTTTAAACACTCGCTAGGCTGGAAATACACATACTACACTGCAAATGCTATGTGAGTACTTGGTACGCCATACTGTGTACTGCTTAGGTAACGACAAGAAAAATCGTCTGTGCAAGTTCAGTGGAGGCAGGATTCTTTTTTAGCTGTGTACGTGTGTATGATGTGCATGTTATTCTTGTGTGTAGGGTGCTGTATGTGTGACGTGTTATGTACACATCTGTGAGGGAAAGGGGAAGTATGCACCATGGCACACACATGTCCGAGGACAAGCTTGGGTGTTCCGTTCCTCTTCCACCCTGCTGGAAACAGGGTCCCTTGCCATGCAGGCTGGCTGCTGGCAGAGGAGCTCTCAGGACTCTCCATCTCTGCCTCACATAAGGAGCACACCCAGGCTCTTGGGACTTAAAAGGTCAACATCCTACACTTGGTCTTTACTCAGTGAGCCATCTCTCTGGCCTAATACAGGCTCCTTCCTTATTTTTTTTTTTCAAATATCTCATCTACACTTGCTTGCATCTACAGATATAGAACCACATGTGTGAGTGGAGTCATGCACTTAGATGACATAGGACAG
The DNA here is from genome assembly GCA_019843815.1 of Montemys delectorum. Taxonomy (NCBI): domain Eukaryota; kingdom Metazoa; phylum Chordata; class Mammalia; order Rodentia; family Muridae; genus Montemys; species Montemys delectorum. The sequence goes on from JADRCD010192611.1 coordinate 2,862, forward strand.
AGCTCCACTTTCCCACAAAAGGACCACAAACTCCAGATTTCACACCCCCAACTCCAGAGTCACCTCTACATTCCTTACACGCACACACACCACACACACCACACACACCACGCACACACACACACACACACCCACATACCACACACACACACACACACACACATCACATACAACACACACACACACACACAACTAAAGATACATTGATACAGTTTCCAAACCCAAAGTCAAAATAGAAATCAAGGCTAAAAATGGTCATGAGAGACAAGTTAAGGAGTCGTGATTTTGAGGCGGCCCATGGATAAGCCTGCTTACCTCAGCAGCCAGCAGTAAGTACAACGGAGTTAAGGCGGGAACCTGTGGTGTGTCACAGCTCAGACCGAGGGCAGTAAGGATCTCCTTAAGGACCTCATGCCTTCTCATGTTGCTGGATTTGAGCACATTAAAGTCGTCTGCGGTTTGCACCAGGGAAGCGCTTGGAGGGAGTTCCAGATGCACCTGAAGGAAAGAGAGTAGCAGGTGAACGGTGGGCACAGATTTCCGTGCTGGGTTTGATGGAAATCTGAACGTGTGTTTTCTTCTTATTCCATTAGCCTGGAGCCTGTCCATCTGCAGAGTGATGTCAAGAAACATCGGGATGAGGACTGGAACGGGCCACTTAAAATAATGTCCTCCCAGCTCAAAAGTCATAGTGGAGCCTGACCCTAGATGGCCACCAGCCTCTTTCCAGGTCATGACTCTTGGGAAAGTCACTGAACCTGGACTAAAGTATCTGGAAACAGTTATGCTGAGAATCCAGCAGAACACACGAGAGAACCTAAGGAGGCACAAGGAGTCAGGCTAGAGACTTCCACTCTACCTTGCAATCAGAGTAACAGCGTAGCGTTGTCATCATTTGGAGACTAACTGCAGGATGTGGGGTGGATAGAGTGGACTTCCCAGACAACAGAAAGGCCTTCCTTGAACCCCCTGCACCTGTCTGGATTCTAAAATTTGGGGCTTCCTATATGAAGTCAGGTGTTAAAGTGATATTTAGGATGCATCTACAATAGAGACCGCACGAAGCTTATAAATACACAGACATCTCATCACCATCCCTGTCGGGACGAAGGGACTTCTAGCTCCCGTGAGAGCAGATTGTACATTCAGCGACTGTACATTCAGCGACAGCAAAGCACCCACACTTAGTCTTACTTTGGTTTTGTGAACTGGTTTTCCAAGCGGATCATCGGGCGGCTAAAGAAGCACAGTGCCAACCTTGGGCTCACTCAGCACTCACTTCTCACCTAAGCTGAACCCACAGCAAAAGTAACCTCCAAATGTTGTCCACAATGGGCCAATCTGAACAAGGTGGTGAACAGCGGTCAGACGGTCAGTGGACAGCAGGTGGACCTGTCCCCCAGACAGCTCTCAAGGGGCTAGAAAAGAAAGGCGTGCCTGCAAGGGTCCCTATCAGCCAGCTAAGTATATGCTTGCCCTGGAGGTTAGCCTACACAGGTGGCACAAATAAAACGAGCAAAACTTTTGGGTGGGGGGGTGTACACCTTTAATCCCAGCACCAAGGAGGCACAGGCAAGTGGATCTCTGAGTTCAAGTTCAACCTGGTCTACAGAGTGAGTTCTAGGACAGTTAGGGCTACACAGAGAAACCCTGTCCAAAAAAAAAAAAAAAAGAAAAAGAGGGAAAGTTGTGCTCTTGCAGGAGTTCAAGGAGAAAGGAAGTGTACTACTGGCGGCGTGTGGCCTCACTGGATGGCATACACACAAGAGCATGCACAGTGAAGTATACTGAAGTTATCCACAGGGGAAAGGCTCCCATCAGCAGGCCTCCTGGCCCAAAGACACCACCAATAAAGCTGGAGAAATGCTGTAGCTGCTGGGCTGTGGAGGGGCCTCAGAAGGCAGTGTACGTTCAGCATGTGCGAGATCCTAGTGCTGCACTGTCAGTTAATGACAGACAGAACGGCACACCGGGACGCTGGGCATGTGGCCTTGCCTCCTGCTCTGCTCTTCTGTAATCCTGACCTGAGTCTCACAGCCATTGACTCACAACTCTGATGCCAGTCCTACATCCATGACCTGGCCTCTTCGAAGAAGCATACGGCTCCTCAACTGGACTGAAGAACAGAAAAAAAATGTCTCTAGCAACAAATGCAGAGAGGGGTGGCTGTATCCACTGGGCAGAGACCACAAATACTGATAAATGTCTAGGGTTTATAGGACCCTAAGTCCTCACAAAAACTGATCCGGCCCAAAATGTCGAAAACTGAGAAACTGCTGTGAATCGTCTTCCCTGAAGTAAGCTGGGTAAGCAAATGCAGTCTTGAGTTCGTTCCCAAGCCGTATTTAGGCGACTTCATACCAGAATCGATCCATTTCATGATCCAATGCAGCCTGCACCCTCAGTTCTACTTTTTCCCAGTAACTGCAGCCCTTAGGGCTGTGGCTTGTACATTGCTGCCACCAGCCCGCCCGGCCGCCCGCCCGCCCGCCCGCCAGCCCGCCCGCCCGCCCGCCCGCCCGCGGCAAGTCTTTTCTTGTTACTATGAATCCGAAGGCAAGCAAGCTGGGACGCTCCCACCTGGTGGCAGATGGTACTGTGTTCTCCCACGGGCTTACGTCATCACTAGATTTATTACAAAGACGAAGGCTACGAAATTGAACAGAGAAAGAGGAAACTAAGCAGCCTGTAGTAATATTTATTGTTGATTTCAGTGAGGTGGGATAGCAGCGAGGCTGGAGGAGCAAACAGTGAGCCTGCCACACAGGAGACTGGAAGTCATTTAGAACCAAAAATGACATTCTAATCCCGGACTTTGATTTGTGAGTCCACATCATATTGCCTCTTTCTTCCTAGGGCAATGTACTGCAGTATCAAATTTTATGGTAGTACTGGGGTCAATTTGAACGGCACAACAGGCAGACGTGGCGTGGAACTGAGAGAAATGCTTGTGACGCGCCAAATCAATTTTCGAGCACAAGTCTGTGCACAGAAGTGAGGGGGAAAAAAAATTCTTCAAAACTGAAACACAGCTCCAGGAAGTGGGGGTTTCAAGCGAATGTTTTTAAGAATGGATGGTTGCTATAGTGATCATATTTGCAGAGGCAAAAATAAGAGGAGCGTTTGTGGGGCGCCCCCAAATCTAGCCCATGTGGTCTGCAGCTCACAGGAAACCTGCTGGCTCCGGGTGAGCATCTGTCCCACTGTCCAGACTTCTGCATTTCAAACATAGTCTTAACAAATAATGGGCTTCAGAACAAAGAAGCAAGAGTAGGAGAGAGCTCGAGGTAAGTGCTGGCAGTGTGAGTGCGCAGATCGGAATTCCCCGAACCCACAAAAGACAGACTCAGCAGCACTCATCTAGAACCCCAACACTCCTACACAGATGAGAGATGGAGACAGGAGACTCGCCTAGCACAAGTAGGAGTGAGCCAGACTCTGCCAAACAAGGACCATGTGTATAGCTGGCCTCTGGCCTCCACACAAGAACATGTGCAGGGACAGAGAGAGATCTCTTAGGCCTCTGTGAGTATTTGTGTGCCTGTATGTATGTGTGTGTGCATGCAGTGCCTATGGACACCCAAAGACCAAGGCTGATCTCCTGTAAATGGAACCACAGAGAGTTGTGAGCCGCCATGTGATTGCTGGGAATCAAACCCAGGTCCTCTAGAAGAGCAGCCAGTGTGCTTGCTTAACTGCTGATCGATCTGTCCAGTCCTAAGCACTTAGGTTCTAAACATACCAAACCATAGGAGAACAGGCTGTGAAGATCTGCCCAATGCTACAGCATACATGACCAAGAGCGTCACTAAAGGAGACAGGAGCTAGTGTCTACTTGCTACTCGATGCCTGTGAACTTCTTACATTAAACAAGGGCTTGATGATACTAACCAGTGTGTGCTTTGAGGCAAGAAAAATAAAGTAACATATTTTTAGGAAGAGTGATACTAATAATGATTAAAATGAGAAAGAATTTTCTGACTAATCCTTGGTTAACCTGAAGGTTTAGCTAAGCTTGCCACCTCCTGCCTTGGCCTCTCAATCACATGCAGTTTGACCAGCAAGGGTCAGACCAACATAGACACGTAGCCAAGAGTACAACTAACAACTAGCACTTAAAAGCTTGTGTCTCTGTGTGTGTGTGAGAGAGACTGTGTGTATCAGTGTGTATGTCAGTGTGTGTGTCAGTGTGTGTGTCAGTGTGTATGTCAGTGTGTGTGTCAGTGTGTGTGTCAGTGTGTGTCAGTGTATCTGTCTGTGTGTGTCAGTATGTGTGTCTGTGTGTGTGTATCTGTATTGTATGTCTGTGTGTGTGTCTGTGTGTGTGTCTGTGTGTGTGTATGCCTGTGTGTATGTCAGTGTGCGTCTATGTGTGTGCCTGTGTATGTGTCTGTGTGTGTCAGTGTGTCTATGTATGTCTGTGTGTCTGTGTGTATGTCTGTGTGTGTGTGTATGTCTGTGTGTGTGTCTGTCTGTGTGCGTATGCCTGTATGTGTCACTGTGTGTCTACGTGTGTGCCTATGTGTGTGTCTGTGTGTGTCAGTGTCTGTGTATGTCTGTGTGTGTGTCTGTCTGTCTGTGTCTCTGTGTATATATGTGTGTGTCTGTCTGTCTGTGTGTGTGCCTGTGTGTGTCTCTTTGTGTGTCTGTGTGTGTATGTGTGTGTATGTGCATGTGCACTTGCGAATGTATATACACGCAAGAACACATAAGCTTATGGGTGGTGGACAAGAATAATCTCAGCTGCAGTTTCTCAGTGCTGCCCACCTTGTTTCTTGAGACAGAGCCTCTCGCTGGCCTGGAACTGTACAAGTAAGGTACACTGTGGATATCAGTGTTGTCCGTCAGGCCCCAGGGAATCCAGCTGTCTCACTTCCCCAGCTCTGAGACTGGAAACACATACCACCACACCTGATTTTCATGTGAGTTCCAGGAAATCACACTCAGATCCTCATGCTTGAAAGGCAAGCACTTGGCTGTATGTTACTGTCCCAGCCCCTCCTGGGACCTCTCAAGCCTCAAAGAGCATGCTCTGTCCCAAATATACCCAAGAATATTATATCAATACTACCCCCAGTACCTGGCAGAGAACAGCTTCCCCTCCACAGGTTCCAAAAGGCACGTGTACAATCATTTTATCCTTGTCTTCATTCTCCAGGTAGCCCTGCAGCCTGCCTGGGCTCGGGCCTTCCTCATAAACGTGGCCGCTGCTCAGAACACTGAGTCGAACCTCACTCCCATCAGCCTTAGAGAAAACCAAGTTCTGGGCTGTGTTCCGTAGCATGTCTCTCCTGGTCACCCGAAAGCCACCGAATGTGAAGGGGGAAGACAGACCCAGCACCTTCCCTCCCTGAGAAAGATAAGTCATGAACTTGTGGTATATGTCTTTGGGGATAGGATCCCTGCTGGCAATAACTAACAAGAGGCAGTTGTCTGGCCACGGGTCCCTCAGAGCGCTGTCTTCCAGCAGGTGGTAGAGAGTATAGCTGTCCGTGTCCACACAGTCGGTCAGGACAGATCGCACCTGCTGGAGCTGGCCCAGGGCTTCCTCGGAACCAGAGCCGACATACAGCAGGATATTGGGCGCCTTTCCAGAAATGTTGACTCTCTTCGCTTTCCATGCAGGGCAGAGTTTGCCCGAAGCACCCTCCATGCTGCTGCTGCTGCTGCTGCGAACACAGGGAAGGTCTGGAATGTCCTCCGCAGACGCACACCTCACTGACTCGATGGTGCTGTTCTCAAGTTCCAAACATTCGTGGCAGCTGGACAGGTGGAGCTGACAGAGCTCCACAGAGCTCAGCCCTGGATCTCCACCTGCAGCAGGCTCACTTCCAGGGGCACAGCCCCGCCTCCATGGGGAAGGGCCTTCATCAACAGCCTTCCAGTCACCCTGGCCAGCATTCTCCATGACACCTTGGGCAGGCTGGGCCTCGGGGGAAGTTTCAGGGCCCAGGAGTGGGGCCTGCACTTGCTTGTCGGAGGCCTTGCCGAGTTCCTTCAGAGCAGGCTCCTTTAAGTGGACTGCTAAAGTGTGAATGGGAGAGATCATCAGTCAGCACCACTGCTCAGAGACTCAGCAGATCAGAACAGACTTCCTGTCCACCCCAACCTCGCACGTGTTGACCGCACACTTCTGCAGTGCCATCAAACCTGTTGGCTAAAACTGAAAGTAAATAGGCCCCTAAGTCATGGCTTTGGGAAGCCACAACAGCCCAGCGAGGGACTACTATGACACACCGAGCACTTACACACGATCTTCTGCGCTATCAGGCCGTTATCCATCTGGAGCCTGTCCTCCATGAAAGCCGCCCCGAGCTTGCTGAAGTTGTCCACGCTTGCTTTAGCAATTAACTGGTAGGGGTCCCCAGGTCGGCAAGCTAAGGGCGAACAGCAGTCTGACCATTTTACAACCTGAGGAAGGAGTAGGAGAGAGAGGAAGGGAAGCTGGAATGTCTCTCATCTAAAATGACCACACACAACACTCCACCCTTGGGCTCCACGGTGCTACGTTCCAGTCAGACAGACGGACGTATCCAGCAAGTTACTAGATGTTGTCTTTGATTGGGAGCAAGGATGTTTGGGCTCAGACACCCTATTCTGACCTAATAAGGTTACAGAGCACTAACCAGAACTCTGCCATTTAATGTAACTGGACGTGAGCCTGCTGTGGGACACATGCCTCTCGCACCAGCCGCACCAATGAGCCTAAGGCTCGAGGCTCTCAACTTCAAAGCCAATGTAAGCCATGTAGTGAGACCCTTCCTCAAAAATCAAAACAGAGGGCCACAGAGATGGTTCCATGGTTAAGTGCATTTGCTGCTCTTCCAGAGGACCTGGATTCAGTTCCCTACACCCACATGGTAACTGACAATCATCTATAATTCCAGTTCCAGGGAATCTAATGCCCTCTTCTGGTCCCATGGGCGCCATAACCATAAGCAAGCAAAACACCTATACATACAGAATTAAATTTAAAAAATAATATTAAGGGCTGGAGAGATAGCTCAGCGGTAAAGAACATTGACTCTTCTTTTAGAGGTCCTGAGTTCAATTCCCAGCAACAAACACGGTGGCTCACAACCATCTGTGATGGAATTTGATGCCCTTTTCCGGTGTTTCTGAAGAGAGCAACTGTGTACTCACATACATAAAATAAATAAATCTTTAATAATAATAATAATAATAAATGTAATTTAGAAATAAATGAAGGTAAGTAAAGTCTCAGCTCTTTAGACACTGAAGGTGACAGGGACTGTCTCCAGACCTGGGTTAGACACTGAAGGTGACAGGGACT
>JADRCD010192613.1:8826-23614 GCA_019843815.1 Montemys delectorum
AGAGAGAGAGAGAGAGAGAGAGAGAGAGAGAGAGAGAGAGAGAGAGAAAGAGAGAATTTATAACTACAGTAACCTCATGTCCACAAAGTACTCTGTGGATATCTCCCTGAACAAAGATATCATGGATACGGATGTTTTTAAAGCCTAAGCTCTGAAATGCAAGGCCAGATAAAAGACCAAGGTCAAGTTTGAGGAGAGATACAAGATGAGCAGAAACAAGTGGTCCTTCCAAAAGCTTCAAGCTTCTGTCATTAAAAATACCAGGGAAAAGAGAAGAGACTTCACAAAGTCAAGTGTCCTTTACGGAGAACTGAAAGTGTGTAAGTGAGGAAATATCCCCTGCACAAAATTCCAGACTCTCAGAAACAGCTTAGGGCCAGTTCAAGGCTCTCTCCTCTCACTGGCTGTCAGCCCTTCTCAGTGCAGGCCCTTGGGGAGCCTGGGAACTGGGGCTGAAATTCAAGAGACTGGGAGAGGGATACCCACGTATCATTTACCTGTTCTCAAGACCTGTCTACTATTGATCCTCAGAGGACAAGAATGTGTTCTTGAAAGTAAAGTTTCAATTTGACTTCCTGACCACATGACACACATCCCTCAAGTCATTCCAAGGTGTACATTTCCCAACCAGAAAAAAAATATACTCATACCTGCTTATGGGTTACCCCATAGACCACATGCACCTCAGTCCCCTGCCTATGAAACCACGTTTACATGGCATTTATGAATAGACACTGCTGGCATTGTTTTATCTTCATATTGGTTACATTTGCTGCTCTTTTTCTCTGCCAAACTCATAAACTAAACTCACAGGCACATACATGTAGGAAGGGCAGAGTATTAGGATTAACGGGGTCTGCAACTTCAGGCTTCCTTATTGACCATATCTCCTGCATATGACATCCATGATTGTCCTTTATGTTCCAGGAAGTCCAAAGTTTAGTCCAGTGACTAGCTGCAAAATATGTGCCTTACTGCCGGGAAACCTGGTGAGCCATAAAACACGGCCTGTCCTACAGTGTGAAAGCCGCCCAAACTAGAGGTGTGTGTGTCTCCCTCAGGGGAAACTCAAGGCCTTCCTTTCTTGTCTGTCTGCAGGAGGCAGGATTGGGGGATGTAGCGGGCACTCAGTCAGGTAATTCTTTTCTCTTCTCTTCCATATCCCATCCCAAGGAAAGTCAAGGGGGAAGTGGCAGCATGGCGGAAATGCCCTGCGTGGCGGAAATGCCCACCATGGCGGCGGTGCTTCCTCTTCCACCTCAAGTACAGAGTACAGAATGTTTCAGAACAAGCCAACATACTTGTTCTCTCAACAGCCAGTCCTACCAACTCCCTACCAGAGGCCCTCCCTCGGCAGCTATGCTAAACCTGGCCTTCAGATACCATGAGCATCCACACTGCAGAATTCCTACCATCAATGTAGCAGCTGAATGCTGTTAGACTCCGAACTCCCCCATCTGTGTTTTGCCTCCCAAGAGGGAAAATAGTCTTCACAGACATTCCCTTATCTGGCAGGCAGATTCCAAACCTTACTGGCAACCACGGGCTTGTTTTCCCAACCCAGCAGCAAAAGAACCAAAAATTGTTCCCGCCTGCGATATGCCGAGGAGGGACCTAGCCAGAAGCTCCGTCATCTGCAAGCTCTAGGCTGGAGCTCCTGAGCTGCCCGCCCCTCTTCTAGAGGGCACCTTGGGATCGACAAAGTCACAGGCCTGCCAGGCCACTGATGGCCCCCACTACTGCTTTCGTTAACTGCTCCTTTTTCTCAACATAGAATACACCCACTAAGAAGCTGCGGGAAAACACTCAGCACGGTGTGAAATCAACACTTTCAGACTCAAATAACGGGGTAGACTAGGGAAAACTTCCAACCTTCTCACTGTAGACATTTTCCTCCCGCAAGAATCACAACAAGGCCTCAATACCACCACCAGCCTGTCCCCAGCCTCCCTCAAACAGAGGAAGCCACAGACCTGGCCTTTCACAGGTTGCGATTTCCTGGCATATGCCTCCCCTCCACCCCCAGCCCTTTACATTCTTAATCCTGGAACCCTGAACCCAGGCAATTGCTAATAAGCCAATACGGGATGATAAGCGTGGAAGCCTAATTGATAGGAGCCTCTATCGACTGGCCTTGATGTCTATCTGAGCTTCTCAACAGCCAAGATTTAAATGTTTCATTTTATTTTTAACTTTCACTCTCTCCCATCGCAGCAGCGTCAGGCAGAGGTACGGGTTTCACTATCAGAAAGAATCTCGGTGCAGAATAATTTATGACTTCAGCTTGGGCTTTCAGAAAAGCCATTTCAAATCTTCACTTTGATTTGGTTGTATCAAAACTACTCAAAATAACAGCAGCACTTTCCTTGGAACCAGAAAAACACGAATAGCACCTCAGGATTTTGAGCTGGAGCTTCAACTCTATCCCGGAAGAAAACTCCGGAAAGGAATTAAGCAACGGAGTGGAAAACACAACATTGGAGTGAAGGGCAATGAGAAATTAGAACATTGTTCTTCTGGATCCTTTTGTTTTAAACCACCACCGCCCAAACCACAAAGAAATGCTGGTCTCCAGGAGCCATAGGCCATGGTTTTACTGGGTGGGTGCAGGTGCCTCTCTAGTAGCCAGGAGATGCTTGTCTGGGGTGCATAGTAGATGGCTTGAATTGGATTTGTGTGAGCTCAACAGGACAAACAGGAAGAAGCGAGGAGTGTCCAGTCAGACAGCTCTAGTAGACTGAGACTTACCTTAACACCCTCACTGCATGCTTGACTTAAGGACTGTCAGTCTAGTAAGAATATGTCCTCAGAAAAGATGCTCTGGTTGCTGAAAGATGGCCAGAGGGGTGGACCCCAGCTCCCTGTCAGGAAAAAGGAAATAGAGAAAGAAACCATGTAAAGCAAAATGTAACAAATTCAGAAAATCACAGCCATACTTGGAGGTCAAGGAAACTCAGCTGCAAAGGTTAAAGATGAAATCAAATCCAGAGTATGAGAATGGAAATCTATCCCCATGCAAGGCCACCGGTGATGTGCTGTAGACAAGAAGCTAAATACTGCCTAGCACTGGGATCCTTTATTTCCATCAGATCAATAAGAGCTTATATTTATCAGGATTCCAAACAGCTGCCACTTCTGACAGCCTCCACTTTATTTTCTCACTCCTTGCTCTGGATCGGGGCAAAGAGGACCTGAGAAGCAGCTTTTAATGCTATTTACACCTGAAGACACAATTCCATTAAGAGGACCTGTTTTGTTAAAGAAACAGGGATTGATATGATTATATTGGCAGGAACGGGAAGTGCCTTTGTTCTTCTCCCCAGGTCTTCCCCTCTGCAAGCCAGGCCCTGTGAGGAGAGGGTCTGATGTAAAGTCTGTCTGTGTACAGGCACCTCTAGCTCCCTGTTGTTGTTCAAACTTGCCATTTGTAGAGGGAGGAAGGACTCTGCTAAAATGGTTACCCCTCTAATCATCTGTACAGCAATATTTGCTATCAGGCATTCTAAATAGATTATCAGCAGTCCATCTGTGTCATTATTGATTTATAAGGCTTTAAGCAGCTTTAGAATGGAAGCTTTCCCACCGAGGGGCCCCTTGTATAAATCAGAGCCGTGCTCAAATATAGCAGCCATCATTCAAGATATTGTTCTTCAAATCATAACAAGAAGGAGAAAATGATAAATTGCTTGTAATATACTGATCCAAACTGATATGCAAATCTTGTTTTTAAAATATATTACTTGAGTAAAAAGAGGCATCATTAACATATGAATGCTATATGCAAATGATCGTGACAGAGCAGATGTTGGCGCATGTAATTGACCTATATGTGAATTGCATCAGAACCCTTAACTCTATTAATTCACTACCCAGTAACTAGATATTGTCCAAAAAAGTACATTCTTTGAAACCATATACTGGAAGCAAAGCTGACAGGGTTCCAAGGATTCAGAAACAAGGTCACTGTCAGTAGTATTTTGCTGTCATCTGCATTCCCCTTCTTATGGATGACATCATCATGTGGCCGTGTAAATCGATCACTTAATAGCATTTAGGAAATACTGCAGTGGGGAACAGGTTATAAAAAAAAATGCCCCAGTTTTATTCTTTTTCTTGGCAGAAATGTCATACCTCTTAAACTGAGGGTTTGTGCATGAGTGCCCTGTGAAACTCACAGATGCCATTTTATTCCCCGTCTTTATTTTTCCACTTCTTCTCAGAATGACATTAAATTGTATTAAATAGCCTTTTGTCCACAGGGCACAGACCACCCCGCATATGATAATGCATTAATGCCCCACGTTCCAGCCACTGAGCTGAAACATTCTCAGACTTAGAGGATAAGTATGAAGCGCCATTGTGTGTATAGCCTGCTAACAACTGTGACACATACTAATAGAAACATACCTAATAAATTACTGCTTTCAGGTCTAGCAAGCTGACATTTCTCTGCAAGGGACAATTTTATATTTGTGGCACAGAACAAAATTGCTTCATATGAAGCCACTGTGGATTAGCATAAAAATTAACACTTAAATTTCAGCTTATTTTCCACCCTCTCCTCCTGCCACAACAATCAATTCCTCTTATAAATCTGATTAGATTTTATGATGCTTATTATTCCAAGCATGCCCCAACACAGCATTCACGGGCTTGAAGACTATTTGTTTAAATAGAAAAAAGAAGCAGATAAATCTATAGGTATTTTTTATTACCCCTTTCCCCACCAGTTTCTTTCTCATATTGTAACATCAGTAATTGATTGCACACATTAATTAACATGTAAGGTAGAAATTCTGCATTATGTGTGATTTATTTTCCTATCTGGTGAGTAGGTTTGTGTGTTGCCCTTGTATTTCTAGGACATTGGGCTCGATTCTGGTCCAGACATGAATGTCAATGCTCACTCCCCCGAAAGTTATTAATGTCAGATATGAAATGAGATTTTTGATTTCACCTGCTTACTAATCCACAAAAGCTGTTTTGAGTGATGTAGGCTTAAATGCTCAAATTTGAAATGATATATTGCTATATCTGATAACATGCAAATATGTTCATTAGACATAATTTAGCAGGAGAGAATAGCAACACTTTCACAACAAGCCGAGGTCAAAAATGGTTGTTAATTAAACAAGTCTTGAAAAATGGCATTGTCGGGGACACTGTCCAGCAGACACCAGGCTTGCCAGGGATATGCCACAGATAAGTATCCAAGGTTCTGATTCAACACAGACAGGGCACGGGGCCCTTCTGACTGTCTCACCTAACCTAAAGTAAGGCTCACACAAAGACCCTTGAGCGGATCAGGCATGATGCTACTTGGAGTGTAATGGCAACATGCTATACTCGCCCATATGAAGATGCGATTTCACTTTCTATCTTTGAGGCTCACAGTGATTTATATGGTTGACTCTTTCACAGACAAACCAGGAAAGAAATTAATATTACATCCGGCCACAATGCTGGTTGTCCTGAGTGTTTATGATTGTGTATTTTAAACCAAGCAACTAGAGTAGCAGGCAAAACTATGGCTGGGATGTTGAGGGCAGGGATGGGGGCTGAGGAGGAGAGAGCATGGTGCATGTGCCTTTGATTTCTTGCTTCTTCCCTGATCTTTCTCAAGTACGTGCACCAGTCACCTAGGAAATGATGGTGCAGTTATGATTCTTCCCATTGGTCATGAGTTGAGATTCAAAGTGGTGAAGGTACTAATACAGAGGTAAAACATGCCATCTAGACTTGCCATCTTGGATGCCTGGGTACCTTCAGAGAAGAAGGCACCATGGAGGTCAACCACAATCTAAGAGGAGCAGCAGTGTTTTCCCATTGAACACCCACAGCCTTTTTATAGGGAGGGGCAACACTCACAGAATGGTTAAGGACAAAAACATCATATGCAACCAATATGTCTCTCATGCTGTGTGAGAAAATCATTCACTGGTTTGTGTGAGATTTATCCAAAGAATCCTGGAGGGCCTCTCTGGAGGCAGAAAAGGCTCATGAGTACAATGGAGTCACGCACAGCCAACAAAGATCATGTGAGATGAACTATTAAATATGAATGGCCCTCTATAGATTGCTGTTTTGAGTGCTTGGTCCCCAGCTGGTGGCACTATTTTGGAAGGCTATGTGAGGAGCCCTAAGGAGACAGGACCTAGCTGATAGCCAGCCATTGTTGGCATGTAGAGGTGGAGGCGGGGATAAAGGTTAGTGGCCGATGGCTCCCTCTAGGCTTATTCTGCTGCTTGGTCTGCCATGATGGGAGGAGTCTTTGTTCCTGCTGCCCCTGAGATGACTGCTCTGTCCATCAAGCCTTCCTCGAATGGTAGACTGAAACCCTTTGAAACCATGAGCCAAAAATAAATCTCTCCTCTTTTAAGTTGTTTCTGTCAAGTATTATGTTCACCCATGATGTGAAAGGAACAAGTAGAGTGGCAACTCAGCGCTTGACACAGATCTCTCCAGTACTCATCCAAGTCGTGAAGGAGGAAGGCTCTATTCCAGTGATTCCCAACTCCAAAGCTAAAACCTCCTCATTCTCAGCCTGCCTGGCACTCATTATTACTATCACTACAAGTTTAATCTCACCTTTAGTTGTGTTTTATGGTCCTTGAGCTTTCAAATGGGTATCTCAGCTAGGGAAGGAGGCATAGGGGCATTCCTTTGTGTGACTTTGTTGCCATGACTGCCAGTAATGATGGAAATTTCAAAACAAGACAATTGGATGAAAACTCTGCAATTGGGGAAGAGAAGACTCCCAATCCCCCTTGGATATTGGTGGTCCTTTTTTTCCCCCACTATGCCTCTTGCTGTGTTCTTGCCTGTCTATGCAAGGACCCTCATGTGACTGTCTATGTATATTCTTTCCCACCTGCCACAAGCCTAGACCCAACCATAGATTGTCTCCCTGGTGGAAAAAGAGTGACTCAGCCAGTTCTCAACTTCCAGAACAACCCACAGATGGCCCAGATTACATGAAGACTTATTGGAGAAACTAAGATAGGTAGAACTATATTGTGACAGTGTTGAAAAACTGAAGAAGGGGACTTCAACAAATGAGTGCACTTGGTTTTTATATCACAATAGATGAATGTAAGTTTTACTTGACACAAGATGAAAGACACCTCTCAGGTCTGGCACTGTCTATCCAACTTCAAGTGCCTTTACACACAACATCTACATGGTTTAAGTATGACACAACTCCAGAGAATATAAGTCATTTCAACGTGGATTATTCATTAAGTGAATGAGTGAATGTACAAAAGAACAGCCCCCACAACTGCACATGTGACTAAAGACATAAGTAAATGAACATTTAAAGTCATGTATGAATGAGTAAAGAGAGAATGAGAGTGATAACTGAGGGAATCAAGAAGTAGTAAATGTATGAGTCAATGAGTAAAATGCTTATGTAAATTAAGAAATGATTTGTGGATGGGTGGGGAAGATCGGCAGACCAACAGAGATTCTTTTTCTACTGTTAGTTACAGTGCTGGGGATAGAACCCAAGAACTTGTGCATGTTAGGCAAGTGCTCTACAACCGAGACCCTTATCAATGGATGCCTAATCAATAAATATATACATGAATGCCTCTATCTGTCCACCCAAAGAGTTGATATGAGACACATTAGAAAACATGGCAAATATAGACCCCCTGCTTGAGTTCCTATCCAAGAGTTTAGTTTCACCCAATAGGAGTCTTTACAGACCCTGATAGAATCAGGAAGAAGACGAGAAAGCTATTCCTATCCATCTAAGCCTCCCAGAGGGTGTTCCTAAAGATGAACTCCCTGACCCAGTATATTCTCAGAAAGTCCTGCTAGACATTAGGCCATCTTCCTAGATAGGAGAAGCCATGGCGTGGGAGCACTGATCCCAGCACACAGCATAACACTCTCCAGCAGGAGACCACCGGTCTCAAAACCACCTCTATGTCTCCACCAGTAGAATAGAGGAAATTCTGGGGTATCATCAAGAAGTAAAGATGACCAATCAGCACGTAATAGTTTCTGGCTCTGATCTCTAGCAGCAATAAAGTAAATATAGAGTATAGATAACATATCCAAGAGTTACCTGCTCCATCTCAACACATAGCAACTGCTCAATTACTGGCCAGCATTGTTGGCCCTTGCTGAGTAGTTGTGTTTCAAGGACTTTGAATCACCTATCCATGTTGAGCTTAGTCCCAGAAGGGCATCCATCTCTCTGAAATTCTGTATGTTCCAGGCCACCTGAAGCAAGGCACTGGGTTTCCAGGACCTTCCATTTAAGCGTGTAGTTCATTTCATCTACCAAAGCCCCACCAATGTGATCAAAGATACCTATCTAACCTGGCCGTACAGAGCCAACATTTGTGATTCTTTGCTCTGTGGTGAAAACTCTGTGGGTTCTCAGCATCTTCTCAAAACACTTTCCACAAGGAACTCATAAGTTCCACAAGGAACTATGCAACTTTACAAGAGGATTCACACCCTCCTGTTACTCTTGCTTCCAGAGCTCTCCTTGGAACCTTAGGTTACTATGGATATCAGTTTGGGAACTACTGGTGCTGGAGTCTTCATGATGCTTGGTGACTTTCACACTTTGTGACAGTGATATTAGTAGCTTGGGGGTGGGAGTTGTGCATTGACAATCTGGTGTTAACTGCTGTAGCACTTTCAATTGACCCCAACCAACACAGCACAAGTTTGGGAAGTCTGAATGGCACATTCTTTAGTCTTTTCACAAGGACAACTTTTCAATCCTATTCACCACTACTCATTTCTAGTGCTGCCAGTGATTTGATGCTGGAAGCTGGACCTTTCTCTCCTCCAGCTGGGACACTGAGGGAGACTCGAGACTTCCTGAGCTCACTGTTCCAACTGGCAGATAATAAGACTCTGCCCTCTACACATATAGGGAAGGAGAAACGCCCAACATCCTACCACAAGCCAGTTGCTTATAAGATGTTAGGAGCACCTAGCTTCCAGGATGAAAACAAGAACCCACATGAAATTCCTCACTGTAGACTCATTCCTTCTGTTATTTCTTGATAAGAGAGTGTATACAGCTGACATTTGTGTCATGTTCAAAAGAAGTAGAAGATGGCTGAAGTAATACAACCTAAAACTGAAGTGGACACATATGTTCCCTTTAGAAAAGGTTTCCAAGGTGGGAAGGAAAGCTTTATACAGAAACAGCACATGGAGAAAACCTGACCATGATGAGCCCTTAAGTGGAAATAGAAGTTACAAAGGGGTGAGGAAGAAGAAAGAAGCTTCATTGATAGGTAAAATGGGAGAGATAGGGAGATAGCCACCACAAGAGGAGCCTCCTTAGACTAGAGGAGCCTCTTTAGAGAGGGACCTTCATTTCTGGACCAAATCTCTAAGCTTCCCCCACCCCCAAATCCAAGTCTCAGACCAATACCAAGAACAAATAAACTTTTACAAGACAGCAGGAAATTTTGCATTGCATGATTTACTTCAGCATAGCATGCATGTGAAGGATTGCTAAAGAGTCAGGTATCACAATTCCAAGTCACAGCACAGACTTATTGTTAACTTTCTGGCCAAGATGGAGCTCAGCAAGGCAAGAGCAGATACAAACTATGAGACCAGGCCTAAAGGTGAGGGATCCACGGTCTTAAAGCTCATTTGCATACCACCTTCACCCTGTGGGAGTTTCTACTCAAGCCTCTACCAAGGACTAGTTAAGGCTTCCTCAAACTGACAGACAGATTTCTTAAAGTCAGTCTATCTGGTTTTATATAAAATTGTCATTAAAACAGCCAATATGCTGTCCTCAGCTACACAACTAAACAGATAAAAACATCCGAGGGAAACACCCACAGTGATGTTGCACCTGGGGACAGTAGGGCAGTATGGGAGAGATGGCCAGGGAGTGCAGGACAAGCACCAGCACTTGGAGTGAGCTGTGAAGCATAAGTCCTCCTATAGTATGCTATGCCATGGGCCTTGGATGCTCAATAGCCTCTCAGAGCCCATTTCCTCCTCTTTAAGATGGAGTGATAGTCATAAGGATGATTTAAACTAACTGAGAGAATTAGTAATTAGTTCACTAAAAACAATAATGTGCCCAGCACACAATTAGTTGCTGCTATTGCTGTTGCTCTTCTCACACAAAAAGGTAACCCAGGAGATGCTCTAGAATGGCCTGTCTAGTCAGTGTCTCACACTAAATGTGGACTGGTAGATTCTTATTTATATGAGCAATGATAAGACTAAGAACCCAGGAGCCTTGGTCATTGCCTGGGCAGTCATAGTTCATTATCTGAGATTGACAGTTCATTCCCTCCCCATGCCTTGACTTTCCCAGCTGCTCAATACCAGGATTGGATGCAGGAGTGTCTGGAGAGCTTCTAGCTGTGGGATATTTGAATTCCCAAGACTCTTACTGGCCCAGCCTTAGTGAATAAATGCCTTCCTCACATATAATAAATGCCCTAATCCAGCAAGTAACTCATTTAACAATGGCCTCCAGTGCTCAGCAACAACACAATGATGGACAGGCAAAGACCAATAACTCCAAAATATAGGGTCCACCATTTGCACCCAGGAGAGAAGGAAGCTCACGGAGACTCCAGTCTGAGGTCTAGGATGGATGGTGATAATGTCCTGATCACCTAATTGGAAGCACCCCATCATAGAGTCCTGCTAGAAATTCTGAAAAGCTTTGACTGCTTCCCCTAAGGCTCACCCCTAGATTTTGGCCTACTTCCTCCAATCCTTCCTACTTGTGATCACCACCAACTCTCACCTTAATCTATTACCTTAAAAATACTTTAGCCAATATCAGTATAATGTATTGGAGTGGCCACCCTCTTGCTATTTCTCAACATCCAGCCAAGAATTCTGTGACTGAGACTTTAGGGCCTGAAGAATCTTGCGCCTTATCCTAAAGCAGCCTCATTTCTCCAAGGATAGGTCACATATTAACCTGTAGTTTGCTATACCACAATCCCTGAGGCCAGCTACCTTTATAAAGCAAAAAGGTGTATTTAGCTCCTCATGCTGAAGATTATGGAGACCAACCAGCATTTGCTCAGGTCTGAAGAAGACCTCATGCAAGAACACACAAGAGTGAACAGTCACCAAATTTATTGTCAGAGAGCAATTTATAGGGCCAAGCTTCTCTCTCTGGTTTGATTTTATGAGATAGGGACTATTTTTGGTTTTTTACTAATTTATTATTATTATTATTATCATCATCATCATCATCATCATCATCATCATCATCATCATCATCATCATCATTACTTTTATTTGCAGTATGAGTTATTGAGACCAGGCTCTTGTTCATGGTAAACAGGCATTTTACCACTGAGATATATCCCCACCCCTTAGACTCACTCTTATAACTACTTCCTATTTTGGGAACTCAGAACTCCAAGAGAACTTATCTCAATCTCTTCTAAGGATAGCTCCTGAAGACTCCACCTCTTAAAGGTCCCATCTCCCCTCGGCATTACCATATGAAATTCTAAGTTCATACCACATAACCCCAAGGGACACACTCAACCATATTTAAATCATATCAGGTCTGTTTAGTGACTAAAGGGATGGCTCAACAGTTAAAGACACTTGCTGCTCTTTCAGAGGACTCAGTCTTGTTCCTATCACTCGGGTCATGTGACTCACTACCACCTATGACATCAGCTCCAGAGGATCCAATGCCCTTTTCTGACTGCCACACTCACCTTCACTCATAGGCATATACCCTTACTGACTCTCATACACACACATTTTAAAAGGGCACTTACAAAGTCTAGCCACTCCTCTGCTACACACAAGATCAGAACTACCTCAGAAACCTCAGGGACTTGTGCTGAAATCCATACATGCTAGCTCAGATTTGAAGCTTGCTGCATTAGAGACCTTGGGTTCTTTGAAAGACTCCCAGTCAGCAGTCCAGCTGTGGATGGAATCTTCCTGGGGTAGACACCTTCCTGTCATCATCCCCATACCCAAATTAAGCCCTGGTGACCTGGATCAGTGGGCAAGGATGGGAAGATCAGTACACAGAGCTTCGCTATTGGTATGAAGGTCATGCTCCCACCCCAGGGACCACTAGGTGTGGCTTCGGACAAATATACACACATGCCATCCCGACGTTTGTTTTGTAGTGTAAACATAGTCTCTAAAATAGGCAATGTTGAGTCTCTGGCACAAAATAAGAGTATGAGAGTCACTGTTTACAATCCCTACAACCCTCCAGCTTGCAAAAGCTGTCAGAGAATGTCCACAGGAAAAGCTTTTTCCTTAACAGTGGGTCCCTGACTAGCTCTCAGGCTAGTTGGAATCATACAACTATAGAAGGGTTTCAAGGGGCCCAAGTCTGTCCCTAAAGGAGTGGAGAGGAGGGAAGGGGACAGGATATCAGTCCCTGGAGAACCCTGCATGGACAGAACAGTGCCTGGCCACCTACAGACTAGACCAATTCTGACATGATCACTGAAGCCTATAGCCCTGTCGCCAATCCTGGGCTTGAGAATCTCAGAATTATTTATTCAAGTATTTACCGCTCCTTGGTATTTATTAACACAAACAGGATGAGAAATCAACAAAAAGCATTTTTTTCTCATTTCTTTCCATTGTTCTGTGTGGAAACTTTATTACACATTTGTTCGAAATAAGCTGCCAATAAAGTTGGATAAAATTAAACTTGGGCTGGAGGCCTTTTTTTTATTTTTCTTCAATCATTTTTCTCAGGTTGTTTTTATTTTCATAAGGATTTGAGATGTGGCATCGGAGGTGGAGAATTTCACTGCCTAGGCAGTTACAACTTCGGGAGAGTTTATGAATTCTAATTTCAGTTCTTTAAAGATGAGTTAGGTGTTTGACGGCTTGTTTCCCACAGAAGAGATCTGTGCAGCCGAGTGAGTGTCTTCAAAGCACAGGGCGGAGAGCCAGAATCTTCCATACTGTAATGAGACTTAGAAAATTTCTATGATTTCTGATTTAGCAAGGACTCCAGAACAGCTCACGGTCTACAACCCAGTGTCAACGTTTGTTTGAATACGTGATTTCAAGAAAGAGATGGTTTTTAAAGACAGAATTTGTGAATAGGCTGAGATGATTCAATTTAAGACAGCAAGAAAAGAGAAAAAGCATCTTGCAGTGAAAATTATGTACTGTAGTAATTTGATTATAGAGAAAAGCAAACACTGTATGTCATCAGCAAACAATAGAAATTTTTATGCAACCAAACATTTTTTGGGTGATCTAACTATGATTTATACATCTAAAGTGATAAATTTAATCCCATCGCCAGTAGATCAATTGCAGGTATTATAGATAAAACCAGAATAAATCATTATATCGCTGTGTCAGGAACACAAAGGGCCGATTGGGAGGGGAGTTCTGACTTGAAGTTGAAATCTGTTTCTAGGCTTCAAGAGGACCATGTGCCATGGGGTAGTTCAGCGTATACACAAAGTCATCCGACCCAAATATGCTAATGATTTTTATTGGTCGAATCTTAAAAGTGAGGTTTATTTTTATGAGTATGCATTAATTAACCCAGCATGTCCTATCTTTCAGCCTATCTTGCCAGGGACTTTCATTTAAGATGTTTATTGTGAAATGTTTGCATTCTCTGCATTTGTGGCCCACACACAGATTATTTCATACTTTCCTTCAGAGCACTTTAGAAAGTTAAAAGGAGTTATTGTTTTTGATTAATGCCATTTTGGGGCAGTTTAAAGACAAAAAAAAAAAAGTGGGGGAAGTCCAAATCCTAGCTCTGCATAAGTTCTTCAACATTGAAAAAGAAAAGAGGAATCTGTGTATATTGCACACTGCACAAAGAGACGGGGGCGGGGCTGGCCTGGATGTGTCCTGAGGTGGTGTCCTGAATGCTTGTGGAACAGCGACCGGCCACCATGCATCAACTAGGAGAGAAGAGAGATGCTGCTTTCAACAGAGAGCCTGGCACAGTGCCACGCAGATGGGCGTCCTAAGGCCCTGCTTGTCATCTTTTGATTAAGAAAAGGAAATGATTTCACTAAAAAGATATTCCCTCTTGTGTTGTTTTGTTTTAACTGAGTTTGTACTTTCCACTGAACTGGACATATTTATTGAGACTCATAAGTTCCTTCACGGTTACCAACATCACGACAATCTTAACAAACTATTTTTTTCTTGGCCAATTATCTAAATATCATAACTATAAAATATCTTAAAACAGTCCCCGTACTGTAAACATCTTAGCTACAAAGCTTTGAGTGTAAACAGTACGATACATCAGGATGGTTTTAAGCGATGTTATAAAAACTGCTCTTAAAATCTAAACAAAAATGTAAAGCTTCCATCTGTTTTATGATTTTTCCACTGCCGAACGGCTGCTGTGTGCCAGTTCACTGAACCGTGGCTTGCTAAAGAGATTGCTGGGGTCACAGATTGCAAAAACAAAGAGCATGTCTTTAATGCTGGGATTTTTTTCCCCCTCAAGTCTCCCTGACATGGCTGGAAAGGAATTAAGAGCAACAGCAGTAGAAGAGAGGGGAGACACACACAGCCGATTGCAGGAGGAAGCCCTTCTCCTGGAGACTGGCGGTGCTGAAAGATGTCATTTCGGCAATTACATCAGGTCCTTGGGTGACTGGATAACCTGCAACCTCCATCCGCTCTGACTTCCTTGGGGATTTTTCTTTTTTGGCCCTTTCTGTACAAGTTAAAAATAGACAGCAAATTGCACACTAAGGAAAGGCATTCAGGGCTTATTTCTATATACATGTGCAGGTAGGGGATGAAGATCGTTTTAGAACCTGCCAATTCTCCCCTGCTC
>JADRCD010192614.1:7614-27614 GCA_019843815.1 Montemys delectorum
AAAAAAAAAAAAAAAAAAAAAAAAAAAAAAAAAAAAAAAACAAACCAAAAACCAAAAAAAAACAGGAATAAAACATAAATACATATTTATATAATCTTGAGACAAGGGTCATTTTGATATAATATCCGAAACAGAAACCATATAAGAAAAAGGGCATGTAAAACTTAAGGCATAAAATTCAATATATTAAAAGACACAGGTAGGAAAAAAAATTACCAGTAGTAAATAGGCCAGTTGTAAAGGATTAGTATTTTTATCAATAAAGATTGCTAATTATTACATTAATTGTGAATTAGTCAATAATAAATAAAATGAAATAAAAAGAAAAACAAGTGAAAGGCCATTCATAGAAGTATGAATGGTGTTAGCTAGACAGACCAGCAGGTGATGATGGCCCTCACAAAATCTCCCAACCTAGCTCTGTCCCCAGGACCCATGTGGTAGAAGAAGAGAGACAACTACCAGTTGTCTTCTGGACTCACAGATACATCATGGCATACATGTACATATGTACACACATGCACACATGCATATATACATACATACATACATACATGCATACATACATACATACATACATCATACGTAATTTTTTAAGATGCTGCTATGTCTGGGGCAGGATTTGTCAGCAGGAAAAACTTACCTAGATGTATGTTGCTCAGGGTTAGAGAAATAGGGTTTTTTTGTTTGTTTTGTGTTTGTTTGTTTGTTTGTTTGTTTCAAGACAGGGTTTCTCTGTGTAGCCCCAGCTGTCCTGGAACTCACTCTGTAGACCAGGCTGGCCTCGAAAGCAGAAACTCACCTGTCTCTGCCTCCCAAGTGCTGGGATTAAAGGCATGCACCACCACTGCCTAGCAAGAAATAGGTTATCTTCCCACATTGCATGTACAACGTAAAATGTGTAACTTGAAGCAGCTTTCCTGTAGAGAAACTTAGCAATAAAGACCAGGATGGAATTTTAGGTCAGATTTCAGGTGATCTTTTTATGTCACATTTATTTGACATGAGGTAGGGTTGCCTTCATGATAGCCATCATCCAGGTCCAATGTAAGTTTCCTCAAAGTACTAGGGGGCCATGGAAAAGCTGTCCCCTAAGCCTCTGCTTAGCTGTGCGTCAAGCACCTCACCCTGAGGAACACTTCCTTCTCAGAACAGCCTCATGGAGCTGATACTGTTGTCGGTGTCTGATGCAGAAACAGGCCCCAAGTTCAGAGTGACCAATGTGCAGCCAGAACTCCAAGGGGGTGAGACTCCAAGGCCACACATGACACTAAGTCCTCTTGCAGGGTGCTTGCCTCCGTAAGACACTTCCAACTCTCCTGTCAGGAGCCACCACTTCCCAAGGCAACAGAAAGAAATCTCCAGGAACACAATAGAACTGCCCTATACCTCTCTTAGATGTTTGATCTCTCTTTTCCTGGGCCCCAAGGTATAGAAGTTGCAGTTGAGTTGTTATTGTTGTTGCTTGTTTGTTTGTGGTTTTTTGTTTATTTGTTTGTTTGTTTGCTTGCTCACCTGTTTGTTTTTTCCAGATAGGGTTTTCTCTGTGTTGCCCTGGCTGTCCTAGAACTTGTTCTGTAGATCAGGCTAGGCTTGAACTCAGAGATTCACCTGCCTCCACCTCCTTGAGTGCTGGGATTAAAGACTTGAATCAAGCTTGGAGCTGGGCTTTCAGGAGTCTGAAAAGATTTACAAATTCAGTGGGGGCTGAGAAATTCAGAAAAGGAATTTGGGAATTGAGTGTCCTTGGAATTTTCCATCTGCTTCTCCATAAGGTTCTGCCAAATGACAAGGGAATGCCGTGTGTGTGTCCGGCCCTGTCGCTGCTCATCCATCTCACACATTGAGCTGGTGGGGTATAGGTTCTCCCTGAGGAAGGCGGAGCTCCCTGGAGTCCGCAGCCTGAGATAGTAGATGTGCTCAGAGGGAAGGGAGTGGGCGAGGAAGTCTCCATCGAGACTCAGAAAGCAGCTTAGGCCAGAACTGAAATCAGAGTTGGGTTTATAGCAAAGAAGTTGGCAGCTGGGACATTTTGGCTTTTGGCAGTTGGCTTTTGGAACAAGAGTGGCCGGACTTGCCTGACTGCACAGGTCAAGGGCTGGAGAGCCTACCTCAGACTGATTACTCCTGGATCTGGCAGAATGTGAAGTAAGGTTTGCTGGGACAAACAGAGAGGTGTACAAAGATAATTTTGTTTGTTTGTTTACTTAAAAAGAAAAAACTACAGGCCCATCTCTTTGTTCAAATAAATGTCTTTTGCTTTTGTTTCGGTGTTTTAAAGACATTTTTCAAAAGTAGCCATGAAAACAGAATCCTGTCTGCTCAGTTGCACCTTAGCAGCAGGCCTTAGAGCAAGGTACTAAGCCAGGAGGTATTCTGTTAAGGTCAGGGGTACACACACTTCCTCCTGGATAGGATTCCCTGGGATATTTGTTTTAAACCATTCCCGAGTTCTTCCTCAGTCCTACTCAGTCAAAATCTCCAGGGACAAGCCTGGCGACAAGTTCTACATTTTACGTAAAGAGGCATGCCTTACATAAGACAACCTGGGCATGGCTCATAGGTGGCAGGACACTTTTCCAACTCCCTATTTTAGACAAAGGAAGAGAATGGGGAGGTTATGCATAAGATTCTGAGACTTTCTGACTTCTTCGTGCCCCCACCCTGCTGCTCAGCAGCACCAGCACTTATGTGAACTTCTCCATGGTTCTGGGGACGTCCAAGGAGCTATAGAGAGGCAACAGTGGGGTGAAGGGCTCAGCCAGAACAGGGTTTAGGAAATGGGGGTCTTAGTTTAGCTCTACGACAGGTACGTGGCTGGGCAGTTTTGTGAAGCCATTAGACTAAGACTTGACTTTTCTGGGCCCCAGTTCTTTATTTGTAAAATGGAGACAAAGAAAAACATCGTTGGCTGTCTGGTGAGTGTGCTTAAGTTCTGATGGGTAGAGATGGCCATCTTTAGACCCCCAGCGAGTATCCACTGAGGCAGCATAGAAGCAATGCTATGAGCAATGTGAAGCTCTTTGTTGGCTTTTGAGGAGTGCACCAGGGATGTGGGCTGTTAATTAGTGTTCCATGAAAAGTGAATGGGTTCTACAGTCAGCAGGAAATGCTTGACTAAATCAAATTATGCGGTCTTTGATATGGGGCCTCTCTGAGTTGTTTATTAAATGTGCATTGTGACTTGCTTGGGTGAGAGGGCATAAGTGTGTATATGTAGTGTGTGTGTGTGTGTGTGTGTGTGTGTGTGTGTAGGTCAATCCAGCAGCAGATAGCAACTCTCTTTTTACACTTCCCTTTGAAAATTATGGTAATATGTACATGTAAGAGTGACTTATCTTGTTGCCATAATCAAATACAAACCAAAAGGAAATGTAAGGGATGAAGGACTTATCTGAGCTCAGAGTTCTAGGAGGACATAATCTACTATGATGGGGAAGCCACAGCAAGAGGAAAATGAGGTGGCCAGAGTACTCCAACCACAGACAGGAAGCAACTTCAAGACCCCCAGTGACTCACTCGCCTCCAGCCCCAACCCCTGCTGGGGACCAAACGTTCTATGGGGGTGGGAGGACGAGGGTCTGCATTCAAACCATAACAGTACATAACATATAGGTTACTCTCCGACAAACTGCCTCACTGTCCACCTTCAGAACTTGCTTATGTTCCCAGACAGAAACTCTGCTCCACAGTAACACTAACCCCACCCAACCCCCAATGGTTGCCGTGAGAGGAATCCTAACGGCTTCCCCCACTTAGCACCACACTCTCAAAGGTCATCTGGGAGTGGCAATGGTTAGACTTTCTACCTCTCAGGTCGACTGACTATGCTACACTTTGCCGGTGTATCCATTCCTTGATGGACATTTGGGTTGCTTCTGGTTTGGGGGGGAGTTTTGTTTGTTTGTTTTGGTTTTTGGTTTTGGTTTGGTTTGGCTTGGTTTGGGTAGGGTTGGGTTTTGGTTTGGTTTGGTTTGGTTTTGGGTTTTTGGTTTTTTGTTTATTTTTGTTTTTTGTTTTTTTTTTTTTCGGCAAAGGTCTACTCCTATGAGCAGGGCAAGGAATTAAAAAAAAAAAAAAAAAAAATCTGTCCATTCAGAAGTGACATTGCATCTCGTAGGCTAGAGTTCTGTGAAAACACAGCCTTTTCTGGTTCTGAGGGAACGGTATGAAGTGAGAACATTCCTGCCGTTTCCAGGAATCTGCCTGTTCTGAATGATTCAGTGTCATGGTGATTCTGCTCAGAGGGCCTCAGCGGGGCTTGGCTCCTGCCGTGGTTAAGTAAGTCTGAGATACTGGATGGGCTTTTGAGAGCTAAGATTCTTTGACCAATCGTGGCCCTCTTCCTGCCAGACAGAGCAGTGAGTGAAGGGTGAGAATGACGGATGGGAGGAGCAACAAGGGAATGGGAGGATGCCACAAGGAGTCCCTTCACATTTAGCTCTAATCTCCACACTTCTTATTTTTCTTTCTTTCTTTTTTCTTTTTCTGTCAGTGTTGAGGCTAGAACTCGGGGCCTCATATGGGCTAAGCAGTTACTCTGCTGCTGAGTGAATAAAAACAAACAAACAAACAAATAAATAAATAAATAAAATTTAAAAAGTGAAGTAAAAGAAATGACTGTTCCTAGGTACAGCGGTAGAGAAAGTTTATTATAGATATGTGAGAGAGCGCGGCTAGAGGCAGACACATTATAGTCTAGAGTGGCCATGACCCTGAGCCCTGTGGGAAAAAGGGGAGGAGAAGGGAGAGGGCGGTGCCCAGGTTCAGCAGCCAGGAGGCCAAAGGTACAAAGTCCCAGGTAACCCAAATGACTGGATTATATAGGGAAGAGCCTCTGGGGAAGGGCAGCCCAGCCCCTAGGCTGGAGAGTTCAGGATAGAGGGCTGGGTATACAGCCATACCCTGTAACAGGTAGAGACTGAGGGGTGCTGGGAGAACCCAGAGGTCAGGTCCACTTTGATATATTAAATAGGCACCTCAGCTGTTAGTCCTGGGTTTGAAATTTGACAGTGAGCTGCATCTTCAGCATCTCCCTCACTGATGCATTGTGGATAATACTCTCCCCCTGAGACTCACTGGTGGATATAAGGTAAGCTCTCTACTGCTAGACCACAACCCTGGCCCTTAACTTTCTTTTTGTAAATATTTGTTTTATTTTTAATTATCTGTCTATTTGTACGGGGGTGGAGTGGGGTATGTGCGCTTGTGAGTGCAGATGGCCTTGGAGTCCAGAAGAACGAGTAGGAGCCTCTGAAGCTGGAGTTAGAGGCACTTGTGAGCCTCCCCGGGCTCTGGGAAGTGTACTCAGGTCCTCTACAATAGTAGCAGGAGCTCTTAGGAAACCGGATTTAGGTCTTTTCTCAGCTCCCTGCTTCAGATACCACACTGCTCTCTAGTTCTCCCAGAAATGCTCTGCCTCCAGAGCTGCATGATGTTGGACTTGTTCCAAACTTGGAGCCTTCCTCGCTTCAGTCAGCCCCAGGTTTATGAAGAGATCGGCTCTTTCCTCTGGTCACTGTGGCCTCCCTATAAATAGAGCTCTCCCACACGTTTGTACCTACATCCACACCCACACGTTCAAACCTACACCACTAAAGGGCAACTTCAGGAATTGCTCCTTTCCTGGGAGGAGTGGAGGTGAGGGTGGGTGGGTGGGTGGGGGACCAGTATTTTTCTACTTTCTTCTCAAGAGCAGTTTCTCCTCTCCCGATAGGAATCTCTGGCTGCTCTTTGAATTTTAAATATAATAACCAGGTTATACATTAGGCAAGCTTTGCCTAGTTCCCTTGGCAACAGCTCCAAGTTGGAGTCCTTACCACAGCACACATTCCATGATGATAACATCCCACAGACCCAGGAGGGAAGAAACCTCAGCCTTTGAGAACGGTGGAACGAGAGTAAGCCGCAAGGCAAAACAACACCCTCCAAACCCCTGAAATAATCTTCACAACGTCCCTTTAACATCAGGAGCTTTACTTGAAAAAAAAAAAAGATCTTTAGACTCTAGAATTTTATTGACTCTTTGAATTTTTTAAAAATGTATTTTCTTATTATTTTATACACATGTACTACGGCAGGAGTGATGAAGTCAGTTCTCTCCCTGCAGACCTTGTGGGCTCAGAGATTGAACTCAGGTCAACAAACTTCATCCTCCATGGTAAGCGCATTTACCACTAAGCCATCTTGCTGACCTTAAAAATAACTTTTTTTAAACATGTGTGTGTGTGTGTGTGTGTGTGTGTGTGTGTTGTGTGTGTGTTGTGTGTGTGTGTGTGTGTGTGTGTGTGTGTGAGAGAGAGAGAGAGAGAGAGAGAGAGAGAGAGAGAGAGAGAGAGTATGTGTAAGTCAGAGGACAATTTGGGGGGGATCAGTTCTCTTCCTTTACCATGTGGGTACCAGGTAAGTACTGAGGCATCTCACTGGCTCTTATTTATTTATTTATTTATTTAGAGAAGCTAGGGACTTGGGAGGCTGAGGCAGGAGGATAGAATCTAAGACCAACCTGAGATCCTGTCTCAAAAATAATGTATTAACATGTATTAATTATGAATATGAATGTGGTTCAGCATAACATTCCATCACATGCACATAGTGCACACTGATTGTATCCAGTGTCTCCTTCAATTCTCCTCCAGCCTTTCCCAACCTCTAATAATTCTTTAGTCAGCTACTTGTTTTTTCTAACTTCTGCATAGTAGTTACTTTTTTTTTTTAAAACACATCCTTACAGTGAATAAAAGATGGGAGGGGCTGAAGACAAATCTGTTCTGTTCTTCGTAGCCTTAGCCAACCACCTGGTAGCTTGAAGACAAAGGAGAAAAAACAAAAAAAAAAACAAAAAAAAAAAACAAAAAAAAAAAACCCTAAACAAAACAAAAACAGGCACAGTACTGGAATGTAACATTTTTTTGACACATTGCAATCAAAATGGATAAAATAACCAAGAGTTGCTTTTTGTCAAGATAAACTTCAATTATCTGGAAAGCTCCTTTAGGCTTGAAGAATTCACAGCTGGTGCAGCTTTGTAACTGAAGCAGCCTAGATACTGAACTAAAACAAACTCTGAAGGTGTCTGAGGGTTCCACTGCTGTGAACAGACACCGTGACCAAGGCAACTCTTACAAGCACAGCATTTAATTGGGGGCAGGCTTACAGGTTCAGAAGTTTAGTCCATTATCATTAAGGTGGGAGCTTGGCAGCATCCAGGCAGGCATGGTGCAGGAGAAGTTGAGAGTTCTACATCTTCATCTGGAGGCTACTAGGAAAATACTGATTTCCAGGCAGCTAGCACAAGGGTATTAAACCCATGCCCACAGTGACACACCTGCTCCAACAAGGTTACACTTCCTAATAATGCCACACTTTAGACCAAGCATATATAAAACACCACATTCCACTCCCTGGCCCTCATAGGATTGTTCAAACACATGAGTCTATGGGGGCCATACCAACACATAGCATAATAGAAAATACATTTAATCCAACTTGCAAAGACCCCATAGTCTATAGTAGTCTCAACAATGTTAAAAGTCCAAAGTTTAAAGTCTCTTCTGAGATTCATCCAATCACTTAACTGTAATCCCCAAAGCAAGACAGGAAACCAGCTGGGCAAACTCCAAACTCTGCATCTCCATGTCTGATGTCAAAGAGGTCTTCTGATCGCTGACTCCTTTTTCATCTTTGTTGACTGCAACAGACTTCTTTCTCCTGGGCTGGTTCCACTCCCTGTTAGCAGCTTTCCTCAGCAGATAGCCCATGGCTCTGCCATCTTGAACATCTTGGGGTCTCCAAGTCAACTTGAGCTTCACTGCTTCTTGTTCCAATGTCTGGGATCCACACATGATCTTCTGGGCTCCTCCAAGGGGCTTGGGTCACATCTCCAGCTCTGCCCTCCGTCATGCTCTAGGCTCTGGTTGATCCATTCCACTGCTGCTGCTGTTCTTGGTGATCATCCCATGGTGCTGGCATCTCCAATATGCTGGGGTCTTCCACTGTAACTAGGCTTCACCAATCGCCTCTCATAGGTTCTCTTTATGGTGCCAAGCCTCAACTCCTTTGCATGACCCCTTTAGTCCTGGGCTGTCAACTGCAACCTAGATTGCACCTTCACCAATGGCCTTCTCTGGTCTCTCATAGTGCCAAGCCTCCATGACCCCTCCATGCCTTCAAAACCAGTACCACTTGGGTGACTCTTACACATTACCAAGTCCAGCCACAGCACAAGGTGCAACCTTGGCTATCTCTGGAACATAGCTTCTTTGTGCTCTCAGAAAACACTTCCCAGAAGATTTCACCTCAGTGATGCTGATCTCCTCTTAATCACCGCTAATTTCTTAGCTCCAGATAACAAACATCAATTGCCCCAGTAGTCTCCTCCTCTTGACTATAAAGCAAGAGACACATGGCCGAAACTGCCAAAGTTCTGCTATTTGCTG
Source organism: Montemys delectorum (assembly GCA_019843815.1). Classification (NCBI taxonomy): domain Eukaryota; kingdom Metazoa; phylum Chordata; class Mammalia; order Rodentia; family Muridae; genus Montemys; species Montemys delectorum. The sequence goes on from JADRCD010192614.1 coordinate 16,053, forward strand.
GGGCTGGAACATGGCCCTGCTTGTTCTATTACATAATCACCACCTTTTTGTCTTCCAACTCCTTCACTGCCTAGCTTGGCTGTCCTGGATCCTGCTCTGTAGATTGACCTTGAAATCAGAGATCTGCATGGCTCTTCCTCCTGGGATTAAAGACATGTACCATCATACCTGGACTTAAGCTTTTCTTCACCTAGAACTTGTTCTGTCCCAGGCCGGCCTAGAACACTGAGATCTGCTTGCCTTTGCCTCCTGTGATTAAAGTACTACCATGCCTAGACCTAAACTTAGCTGGATAGGATCTTGCCCCAAGGTCACCACTCCCTTAATTCAATTTAATATCTTTGAACACAGAATTCAGCTCCATTTCACTTCCTGATGCCCTTTTTAATACTCAAACCATATATTTTATATTTTCCTTTCTAAGCTTGCTATGTTTATCTAAAATGCTCTAGGGCTGGTGAGATGGCTCAGCGGGTAAGAGCACTGACTGCTCTTCCAAAGGTCCTGAGTTCGGATCCCAGCAACCACATGGTGGCTCACAACCACCCAGAATGAGATCAGACGCTGTCTTCTGGTGTGTCAGAAGACAGTGACAGTGAATTACGCTGGAGCAAGCAGGGCCAGAGCGAGCAAGGCCAGCAGAAGGTCCCGAGTTCAATTCCCAGCAGCCACATACATGATAGCTCAGGGCCATCTGTACAGTTACAGTGTACTCATACACATAAAATAAAATAAAATAAATTAAAAAATAAAAATTAAAAAAAAAATGCTCTTCATGAGATTTAACCAGAGAACAAAGTCTGTGATGGGTGTTTCTGAGACTTCCTTTGCCAGTGCAATTATTGTGAGTCTCTTCACCTGAGCCTCAGGTAGACTCTTCAGGCAAGAGCAAAAAGCAGCCACATTCTCCACCACAAAAACAACCCCTAGGCCACACACTGAAGTTCTTCTCCACTGAAACCTCTTGGGCCAAGGCTGTACAGTTCAAATCACGCATAGTAGCAAGTCTTCCATATTCCTACTAGGATGAATTATTAAGTCCCACTTAAAACATTCTATGGCAGGGCCGGCAGTGGTGATGCACTCCTTTAATCCCAGCACTTGGGAGGCAGAGGCATCCAGATTTCTGAGTTCCAGGCCAGCATGGTCTACAGAGTGAGTTCCAGGACAGCCAGGGCTACACAGAGAAACCCTGTCTTGAAAAAACAAAACAAAACAAAACAAAACAAAACAAAAACAAAACAAAAAATTTTTATGATTCTCCAAATCAAAAGTCCCCAAATCCATACTCTTCCAAACAAAAACATAGTCCGGTCTATCATAGCAATACCCAACTCCTGGTACGAACTTATGTCTTAGTGAGGGTTTTACTGCTGTGAACAGACACCATGACCAAGGCAACTCTTATTAGGACAACATTTAATTGGAGCTGGCTTACAGGTTCAGAGGTTCAGTTCATTACCATTAAGGTGGGAGCATGGCAGCATCCAGGCAGGCATGGTGCAGGAAGAGCTGAGAGTTCTACATTTTCATCTGGAGGCTGCTAGGAAAATACTGATTCCCAGGCAGCTAGCACAGGGGTATTAAAGCCCATGCCCACAGTGACACACCTACTCCAACAAGGCTACACTTCCTAACAGTGCCACTCCCTGGGCCAAGCGTATTAAAACCATCACAGAAGGTAGTCAGAGATTTCTTCTTGCATGGAAATGATGATGCATGCCTTCGATCCCAGCATTCAGGAGGCAGAGGCAAGTGGGTCTTTGTGTGTGTGGCCATGCTGGTCTATAGAGCTAGTGCCAGGATAATCAGGCCTACACAGAGAAACCCTGTCTCCTAAAAAAAAAAAAAAAAAAAAGATTTCCAGTCAGCTAAGCCTATCCATGCTCTGAAGGTTGAAGTCTTGGTTAAGACTGAAGAGTTACCTTTTATGAGAGTTAAATGGTTCCGTGTAGAAAGGTTCATGTGTTAGGGTGGTTTGGTTTGGTTTGGTTTGGTTTTGCTTTTTGTTTGTAGTGCTGGAGATCCAGCCTTGCTCATGCTAGATAAGTGCTCTACCGCTGAGGTACTTCCCCAGCCTCACAATGATAATGTAAGTGATGTGGGATGATTCCTCACAGGTAAGTGGAAAAATGCAAGTTAGCCTGCAGACAACGTGTATTGGTTTAGGGACTTTTTTTTTTTAAACCAGATCTCTGATTTTGTGAATGTAGACGCCCAGGGATGGACTAGGGCCTGCTCCTTGTGGCTCTGCATGGTCACAGAAAGCATGTGTCTTCGCAGAGGGCATGGCGGCCCTGTTCCTAATATTGTTCCTTCTGGGGAAATTCATGGTTTCCTGAGGTCATATTCAGGACTGAGAACAGAGATTTAGGGATGACTCCTGGGGATCTTCACAAGCCAATCCAGGTCCCTCCAAAACGGCATATCCCAGAAACCACCTGGATTCTCCTACCATGCTTCCCCCAAGCCGGGTTCTGTCTATGGGAAAGAGCAAGCCCCACACACAGTTCATGGGCCTGTAATTAGTAATTAGTCCAAATGGAAACCAGCGTGGAGGTTCTTCAAGAACTAAAAATAGAATCACCATATGTGGTGGTTTGAATGAGAATGGCCCCCATATGTTCATATTTGAATATTTGGTTCCTAGTTACTGGAACTGTTTGGGGAGGATTTGGAGGTGTGTCCCTAGGGGTAAGGGTTTCAAAAGCCCATACCAGGTCCAATCAGCTCTCTCCCCACCCCTTTCTCTCTCTTCCCTCACCCTTCCCTCTCTGCCTTCATCTTTCAGATCAGATGTAAGCTCTCAGCTACCACCCAAGTTCCATATCTGCCTCCCTGCCACCATGCCCCCTGACATAAGGATCATGGGTTAACCCTCTGAAACTGGAAACAAGCTCCCAATAAAATGCTTCTTTTTCTAAGTTGCCTTGGTCATGGCGTCTCCTCACAACAACAGAATAGTAACTACAGACACCGTCTGACTGAGAAGTTCCACTTTTGACTGCTTACCCTAAAGAATCAGCATTGAGTTTTCCTAGAGATATTTGTCCATCCACGGATGAACGGCTAAAGAAAACATGGCATATAGACAATGGGGGCACTGGTCAGCTCTTAAAAGCAGGAATTCCCTGTGGTTTATGACAATAGGAACAGAAGTGGACAGGTTCATACTAAGTGAAGTAAGCAGAGAAAGACAGGCATCTTCTATTCCCACTTATACATGGAATCTCAAACATTCCAGTTTACAGAAAAAGAGAATGATGAAAATGGAGACTGTCAGAAGCCAGGGCTTGGGAGACATGGGAAGATGCAGCTTCTCCTAGTCAGCTCCAGCTGTCACCTTGACACAGCCCGGAGCTAGCTGAGTGAGCCTCCATTAGGGGATGGCCTTTATCAGGACGACCTATGGCCACATCTGTGGAGCATTGTCTGGATTGATTAATTGATGGAGGCGGGTCCAGCCTACCTTTGGTGGTGCTATGCCCAAGCAGGTGGGCTTGAGCTGTCCAAGCAAACTAGCTGAGGGACTAAAGAGATGGCTCAGTGGTTAAGAGCACTTGTTGCACCCAGCGGTGGTGGCACATGCCTTTAATCCCAGCACTTGGGAGGCAGAGGCAGGCAGATTTCTGAGTTCGAGGCCAGCCTGGTCTACAGAGTAAGTTCCAGGACAGCCAGGGCTACACAGAGAAACCCTGTCTCGAAAAACAAAAAAAAAAAAAAAAAAAAAAAAAAGCACTTGTTGCTCTTACAGACAATCCAGGTTTGGTTCCCAGCATTCACAGCTCCGGGGAGATTTCCCACAATACCTCCCTTTGAGGTAGCTGAGTTGAATTTTAACAGGGAACACATTAAAGGCCATGGAGAGACACAATAAAGGTGTACAGAACTGCCAGGAGAAAGATACTGTGCCCTCACTTAGATTTGAATTTCAAATAAACAACAAAGAATAGTATAGCATAAGTATATCCCCAATTCTTCTTGGTTCCAAATGCTGTGCAGACATAGTTATATTAAACATGTTTCTTAGCTGGAGTTTAAACTTAACAGGAATTCTCTATTTTATCCAGAAGGGTCTCCACATTATCTTTCAGTTATTTCAGTTTTTTGATAGTCTATCCAAGTGTGCCTCCACTCAGCTCATAAGGAGGAAGTTGGGCACCCATGCTTGGGTGAAGCCATAAAGAGAGACCTGCAATTCAGTCACTAGATTTTGCCAGGGTATTTAAGAGATGAAGAACAGTCAAGCATGATATACACACCTTTAATCTCAGCACTTAGGAGGCAGAGGTAGGTGAATCTCTGTGATTTTCAGGACAGCTTGGTCTGCATACATTCCAGGGACTTCCAGGACTATGTAGAGAGACCCAGTCTCCCACCTAGGAAAAAAAAGTGATCCAAAATGAATGAATTGTAGCTCTTGGGAACATTTCTTCTCAAGTCCTATGAACTTTGTGGAAGAAAGGCTGGTAAAGCGCATAGGCAAAGAGCCTGGATTCTGAGCTAGTGTGACTTGTACAGAACAGTGTGACAACTTCACAAGCTAGAGCCGTAGGGACACTTGAGTTACAAATGCAACTGGAGGCATTGGGAGAGTTCTAAGCAAGAGCCCCCTTTAGTTTCCAACTCACCGAGGCGGGATGCTAGCACACAGTCTTCCCCCAGTTGTAGCTGTCTCAACAGAGGTCCCCAAGCTAAGAACATGTGATGTGACACCAGATATCCATGTACTCTAGAGGAAGGTACCAAGTCATCTATGCATACTCACTAAAAATGGAGCCAAGGAAGTCATCACTACAGGCTGTGCAAGGGTAACTAGGAGAAAAGAGGATTTCACTCAAAATAATAGGATGTGATGTAAGGGCCAGGGAGCTCTATGCCTTCCTTGTCTCCAAGCCAAGTAAAAGACTTTCTGCTGCTTAGAAACCCCATGAACATCCCAGAGTAGCCTTCCCTTGGCTTATGACACATCTGAAAAACAAAGGCCAAGCCACTCAGGACAACTGCCTGGGGACATGCTGTACTTGCACTGTGACCAGTCACAGATGAGTGGACTTTCCCATGGGCTCTGTGCAATCATGGAATTTGCCCATTCTAAGCGATGCCCATGGATGCCATGCTGAATCCAAAAAGAAATAAGACATTCACCCCTCCCAAAGAAAATACAATCTATAAAGCCACGTCTATAAAACCAAACCAATCGATGGTACCAAGAAGCAGACAGATGAGGATGCCTGAGGATGGAGTATGAACAGAAAGAAGCTAGGAATGCCATAAGTGGCCAGTCAGAAAGCCTGGACCAGAAAGTGATGCCCAATGGGAAATTCTCTTGGGGAAGCACAGGGGGGAAAAAAGGAACGAAAAGAAAAGGAAAAAAAAAAAAAAAAGGTCCTTGTCATACACAGCCACACCCGCTACCTCCTTAAAGCACTAAAACCAAGTAAGACATCTCCTGCCTTTGGTTCCCTCATCCCACTCCAATCTGGCTTCTGCAGGGACTTGAGGCTGTCAGGTGAGTGGAGGAAGCATGGAAGATTACAGTAAAGAAACAGCAGAAGAGGAAGCCAACCGGGACTCCCTCCTCTGCTGCAGACTTGCAAACCTGCGGCAGGAGAGCAGCTGCCTGGTGCTTCTGAGACTAGTGTTTTGAAATTAGATTTAATCTCAGTTCTTAATTCTCCAATGATGAATAGTTCATTAATTCCTGCAAGACCCACAGCACGGGAAAACAAAGTCGTTTCCTGTTTTGCATGCCAATGAGTCTGGCTCCTTCAAGAACCAAGTATGCTTTTAATACAGAGACTGCCTACCTGGTCAGCTGTACCTGCTGAAGATCAAAGAAGCTGTGGGGTGTTCTTAAAGTCCTCCGTGGGAAATGAGGCACACACAGAGGCGGTGCCAGCTGAAGGGTTTTGAGAGGAAATAATAGCTGAAGTAGTTAGGAGCGTGGTCTGGATTTGAACCCTGTTTTGTTTTTTTGTTTTTTTCACTTCCTGCTTGTATGACCTTGGACAAGTTGCACAATCTTAGGGTGACTTGATTTGCCAGTTTTCAAAATGGAAATGGCACTAGGCAAGTTAAGCTAAGCTGATCTACAAAAACAAACCCCAACAATTTGGTGGCTTGCAGCAGCAAAAACTCATGTCTTATTTCACAATGATCCAGCCCCAGCCATCACTGGCCAATTTTGGCTCTTCCTTCAGGGGCTAAAATGAAGGAGAGGCTCTTATCTGGAACATTCCTGAAAGCAGGGCGGCAAGAAAAGGGTGGCTGGTAGTGGATCTGTGGAATAGCTCTTAAGGCTTTTTCTCAAAAATAACATTTATCCCTTCTGTTTACATTATCTTGGCCAAAGGAATTTACAGGGCTAAACTTCATGTCAACATGGTAGAGGGATGTAAGTCTCCCACAGAGAGGTACAAGAGAATGTTTGGGACAATAATTTAGTCTATTGCAGAACCTACATATGAAAAATGCTTCAAATATCCCATGACAAGGCCCTGCAAATGCTATATAAAAGGCTATTTTACTGGAACACCTTTTTTTTTTCCCCCACTTGAATTTATTTGGCATTTTTCCTTAGGAGGCCAATTGCTCTCAAACCCTGATTTAAAACAGCCCCTACATCAGGAACTGTCCAATTTAGCAGGACCCACCAAAATGCCAGGTAGGAATGCTTATGAACGAACAGTTGGACTCTAACCTCAAAGCCTGATCCAGGGTCTCCTCGAAACATTCCAGCGAAGACGAAAAAATAATGTCATTTTCCTGGCCCACTCGGCATGCCTCCCCAAAAGACAGGCATCAAGGTAACAGGCCGTCATGTCTCAGCTATTTCAGGATGACTAGGCCTGTAGAGCACAGCCTCTGCAAAGTTATTCTTAACTGCTTGTCTGGAGGCAGACAGTAATAGCTCCACTGCTGTCAAATGCTTAGACTATGGCGAGAGCGAGCCTGGGCTCAGAGCCAGCCGTTCTGTTTCCTCTCAGTGTTGGGAAGTAGCATTATCAGGGTTCAGTGTGTAGCTGACAACTTTTCCACGAATTTCTAAGGGCACACAGACCGTCCTGCGATGACGACGACGACGGGGTTTACCACAGGTAAGCTCATCCTAGCATGGGTTTGCTTTGGGATTTTCAACTAAATGATCAAAATCTGGAGCTAGGAGCTGACACTGCAGCGAGGGAAAGAAAATGTGTGCGTGCGTGTGTGTGTGTGTGTGTGTGTGTGTGTGTGTGTGTGTGTGTGTTTAGTTTTTTTTGACACAGGATTTCATTAGCCTAGTGTCCCCCAATAGGCTAGGCTATCTGGCCAACAAACTCCTGGGCTCTACCGGTCTGCCTCCACAGTGCTGGCGTCATAAGAATGAGCTACCATGCCTGACTTTTAAACATGCCTACAAGTAGGTACTGTGCTGACTGAGATTTCTCCTCAGCCATAAGCAAGAGGTCTCCCCCCTAACTCCTACCTCAAGTCCAGAGGCGTCCTTGAGCCTTAAGACCTCAGGGTCTCAACAAATCTTCTTGGGTCCTCAGAACATTCCAAGGCTCTGCCACTTAAAGAGGGGAAAAGAAACCAAAGCTCTGACAACTGCAAGTAGAAAATCAGAGGGAATAACTTGTTTTGAAGTTTTTTTTATTAGGACAGCTTTGTTTTTAATCCTCTTTCTTTGAATGGCTTCCAGACCATTCTAGAATGTTCTCTATGGCTAATCCTTCTCCTTATCTCTTTTATCCTTATCAGTTTAATTCAAAATCTCAAGCATTTATAGATTGTTTACTGATGAATTAAATAGATACTGTTCTAGGACTCTCGCCTCTACACACAAAGGCTGAAAGTAGATCTTGTTACTCACAAGCTCTATGTTAGTGAATTCACAAGTGCAGAGCCATTGCACATGGCAAAAGTGATAATGCTACCGCAGAGCTGAGGAGCGCTAGATGTTCCTGATGTAAGTGATGAAGGCATCTAAAGGGGATGACATTTGATCCTGTGAATTGAATTACATTCCTCCAGCAAGATCCATTCATGTTCTAATGTCTGCTGTCTGTGAATGTGTCGATCTTTGAAAATAGGGTCCCTATAGATGGAATCAAGTTAAGATGGGGGTCATTTGGGATTAGTGACTGGTACCCTAACACAAAGAGAGAAGTTTGGGCATGGACATAAATACACGGTGAGTGCTGTGTGAAAACAGAAAGAGTAGAGACGTGTTATCTCCAAGTTGGGCATTTCCAGTCACTGCTGGGACCCAATGAAAGATGGAGACAGCAAGGAAATGCTAATGCTGCAACCCTTTAATATAGTTCCTCATGATCACTCCCAACCATAAAATTATTTTATTGCTAAGTCATCATTGTAGTTTTGCTACAATAAATATCTGATGTTAGACCCTAAAGGGGTCGAGACCCACAGGTTAAGGAACGGTGCTCTAAGCCTCCCAGGAGAGCACGGCTTGCTATCTCCTTCATCTTAGACTTTTGGCCTCCAGAAGTATGAGAGGCTAAATTTCTGTTGGCTTGAGTCCCATGGTTTCTAGTGCATGGTTTGTTGTTGCAGTCCTAGGAAGCTAGTATTGCAAGCAGGATTTGGAGTTATTGGAAAATACTCTTATTTGGACAGCACGATGAATAAATGTAACGGGTTTTGAAAGCATATGGAGTCTTTGGGGAATAAGTTAGTGATTAAACTTGACTATAGCAAAGGGAGGAGGCGGGAAAGGAAGAGCTAAATAGTATGAAGCATAAGGATGGAGACGCAGACCAGACCCGCACCTTTGACGCCAGGCTGAGGGATTAGAGCTGCGGAGCCTTGAGTGGTTTTGACTGAAGCTGTTAACTGTGCTTAAGATAAATACTTCTATCTTTCAGGCACCAGATATTCCCATAGCAGTATGACTCTAGTTTATTTACTTTGTCTTCCTTTTTCCTGGTTTTAGGCCAAGGATAGGTGATGCAAAAGTAGAGGAAGCAGGGCCTAATTTGTCATTGCATCCTTAGCACGAAGCACAGAACAGGTAACATGTTGTATTATTCAAGACTTTAGCTGTGCGTAAGGAAATCAGTTTGCTTGAACTACCAGGAAGTTTACTGTCTTGCCAAACAGGAGCACAAAAACCAGAGGATATGTGCCTTCCCTGGAATCACCATAACAAATGACCACAAACCTGTATGGCTTCAAACAATAGAGAGACATTTTCTCACAGTTCTAGGGGTTGGAGGTAAGCTTTTTTTCCAACTGGATTACATCTGTAATGGATCTAAGACAAAAAGAAAGGCACATTCACAGGTAGCGGGAGAAGAGTTGGTTTCAACCACTCAAGCAGTACCATCCAGAGTTTCTCCATGCTTAGCTGGGCTTCCTGGCTGGTGGTACTAGAAACACACAAATTTGAGTTCTGAGGGAGATGGAACATCAGGGATGGAAGAGGTAGACATGGTTATCAAGTGCTATGTACCAGTTTCATGATGTTTATCCTTTCAGAGATTTACGTGTTAGAAGCTTGGTCTTCAGTGTGGTGGCATTGGAGGGAGACACCATAGGAAGCTGAGATTAGAAAATGATCCGTAGGTCAATCGGGGGGGGGGGGGGGGCTGTCTCAGGAGAAGTTGTGGAACCACACTCTCACTATGCTTCCTGCTTCAAATATGATCCCATCTCCCGAAATATGTTCCTACCACTGCCTCTGGGGTCCTAGCCAGAGGCTGGGTCATGTTTGGACTTTTACGCATTTTTCTCTATAAAGTTACCCTGCCTCACGTGTTTTGTTTAAGTAACACAAAACTGATGAAGGACAAATTAGAGATATAGGGATGAAGGGTGGAGATAAGACAGAGTGATGCCAATGGAATGGGGCTGTTATATGCCCTGGACACCTTGTTACCTGGTTGGGATAAGTCTCCTTAAAGAGTCAGGCAAAGGGCTGGTGAGATGGCTCAGCGGGTAAGAGCACTGACTGCTCTCCTGAAGGTCATGAGTTCAAATACCAGCAACCACATGGTGGCTCACAACCACTCATAATGAAATCTGACACCCTCTTCTGTGTACTCATTTATAATAATAAATAAATCTTTTTTTTTAAAAAAAAAGGAATTTAAAAAAAAAAGAGTCAGGCAAAGAACACATGTCCAACATCAGGCTTGAGAAGAGCCCTCTTTCTACAGAGTTTGATATCTTCCACCAGGACTGGTGGCATGGGATCTGTTTTTTCCTACCCAAATTCTGTTTGCCATTCCTTTTCTGATCCTGGGGACAGTGCCATCATTTTCCTTTTGAATAATTCTCATCACTACCAACTCCAACTCCTGGAGTCTTTGGATATCTCAACCCTAGGCAATCAGGAGATACAATACCTTGGGTATTGTGCCCGGCTCAGGGAGAGGCCTCCCGTGTGTCTATTGAGTCCTAATCCTTGGACTTTTTCTGGAACTGTTGGGAAAGAGAAGTGCTCGTTTCCACTTGGGGGGAGGGGTGCTAAGGTCGTAGGATGTGTGAGACTGCTAGGGACCATCTGTGCCACCACATAAGACAGCCTGCCTCAGAAATGGATTGAGATAGAAGAGAACAGAGTCTCCAGAGATCCTAGCTTGTGCAAATGCGTCTGGCCCTGGCCTAAAAATTGAGTCTTTCCAGGCCCTCTCCAGAGTCCACCTGAGCCAATGGATCTCCTTCTCTGATTTAGCTGGTATGAACAGGATTTCTCAGATTTACAGGAGAATCCAGATTTCACTCTACAGGGCTGCTCTTCTGGATGCCTCAGCTTTGAGCTGTGTTGAATTCTAGCAGCCTCCAGTGTGTGTTGGGCTGTAGGATTCTGTTTCTCCTCCTGCCCTCAAGCATCTTGTTAGAAAAAAAAAAAGAGAGGCAAGATCTGTTGGTTATCCTTGATGTTCACGTACCAGAATTTCTTCAGGTTGTAGAGGTGGGGATCACCCTAGACTGTTTTATGAACAGGCTGCCCAGGCCAACTGAGGCACCAGTTACCTTAGTCACCTTGGCTTTCCTGGACCCCACATAGGTTCTTTGCATTCAATGCTTCTTAGCTTTCACATCTCATGTGGTTTTCAAAACAACCACGAAAGAGATACAAGAATGGAGCTATGATTAATGTTATAATGGAGGAATTTCCTCCAGTGTTCAGATGAAGACATTAACCCAGTGATTTGCAAGAGGACAAACCTGGAGTATGAGCTCCTGAGCCAGAACCACAAAGAGAGGCTGGACCCAGTTCACAATTTATCCAATAATCTGTTCAATAGATATTGATTGAGGATTTATAAAAGCCAGGGTCTTTGGGAGTCTTATTTTGACTAGTTTCAAAAGAGATTTTAAAGTAAGTTAAAAAAAAAAAAAAAAAAGGCATGAACCTAGCCCTCAAGTATTCTCTAGTCTTTGAGGAATATTAAAGGTATATTCCTAATTACTATTTTAGAAAGTCAGAAAAGAGAAGGTTTTGAGAGCAGCCTGTGGAGAGTCAGAAGAGAAAGATTATTTCCATCAGGAAGACAGACGTCCATACACCTCCTTGGAAGACAACGTGGGTGCTGTGAAAGAGGAAGAGTG